>JANHAO010024543.1:0-11596 GCA_026873985.1 Saraca asoca
GTCTCGGGTGTTATATATATGGGTTCGCAACCCTCCCCTTACGAGCTAGCTTTTGAGGTGGAGTTAGGTGGGTTCATATCAAAGAAGAAGGACCAGCCACAAAGGGCCTCACCCTACTTGATTAGAGCCCATGAGCCACCAGGGTCCTCAAATTTTTCTTTCCAATGCACCTCCGGTGGCGGCACCGTAGCTCTTTATTTTTGTCGACCTCTAACAACCCTTCTAATTTCCGAAAGGAGCAAATCAAGAAGTGCCAAGAACTTGGCCGACCGAACAATTGCCTCATGGCAACACCGAGAGGACGTAGTCTGAGATCCATACAAGATCCCTCCATGTTATAGAAGAAGCCGAATCTTCCGAGTTCTCTATGCAGTAGGCCATACACACCCCGGTGGAAGGACAGAACGCCAGAAACAATAGCAGTTTATCAGGAGACTCTATGGTTTGCTCAGTACAGTGATAGAAGGGATTCCCCCTCCCTTATATAGAGCCAAGTCTGGCTCCATTAAAGGATCCAGATCCATCCCTCCAACTACCATCATTTATTGCCCCGGAATAGGCTAAGGATAACTCACCAACAATTGCTGGACACGTGCCATAAGAGGCATGGCCTAGTGCAGATGAAAGACAGTCTCGAAAATAGACTTTGACTAAATGGAAACCAAAGAGTCTTAACTCCCTGCCCATAAGGCAAGTTGAGAATTAGGGGGCTTATGTTATATGTGAAAATCGATTCGTCCTGGATGGACGTGCAAGCACCGCAAGAGCGGCAAAAGGACTAGCTTAAAGAACAGCTAGATCGCTTGGCCATCAGGTTATGTCGCGAAGTGACCTCCTTAACTCGAGCTCGCGCATGTCAAAGCGAGCTTGACCCCGACTTCTTTATCCCAAAGATGGGCATATCGCCGTGATGAATGAACTTGCTGATAAAATATGACCAGTGACTTGGGAGCTCGCTAGATAGAAGACCCACACATTTTACCCGATAGACATGCCGAGCCCACCTGCTAAAGACAATCTACAGCAACCAAATAACAAGATTTTATTTGTCTATTCTATCTTGTATAATAAATGTTGATGTAATAGATTTACTACATATGAAATTACCATTGTAACCTCCTTTCCTCCATAAATATGAGGAAGGAGCCTCTCGAAAGGGGAGATCTTTCATGTAAGCAGAAACTCTACTAAAATAGAGAGAAAAACCTGTATGTTGAAACTTTGTAGAAACACTACCTGAATAATATACTACCATGGATGTAGGGTCTGGTGATATCTGGATTTCGCCAAACCACATTAAAATTTGGTGTCTGTTTACTACTCTTCCCTTCATCTTTGTGTATTTTGCTGATTTGTTCTGTTAGAATCAGTTGACAGGCAGAGATCCCAGAAGAATCCCCCCGTTGGTCAGAGTTTGGCTCAATACCAAAATTTGATGTCAACAACTTCTTATTCTGTTAACTAAAAAGCAGTTTGGGGATAAAAGAACTACATTGGTTATCTAAGATTTGGTAGAACCAGATTTCACTATCAATAGTTTGGCATTAGAATGAGGGCCCATCTACTTTTTGAATTACTTTTCTATTTGCTACAATGGTGAGAGGAAGAATCACCAGAAGCTCAAGCACTCCAATCACTCAGCCAGTAGACACTCCCACTGTTGAAGCTCATCATCAACCTACTACTACCCCTGGAACTGAAGAGGCACAAATGTCTCACTAACCCCAGCCAACACTTGAGAACATGCTAAAAGAGTTAGCTAAAACTGTTAGAGCTCTAACACAAGCACAAGCCCAAGGTGCACAGAGGCAAGAGGAGATCATGGCACAGCTCCAGCAACTGTGTAAAGATGCCTAGAAAGAAGCTCACAAGGGTCAAAATAGTCAGTGATCTGGGGGCTCACAATAACCTGAGAGCTCTGGCCCATAATTTGAAATGCAGGACTGCATAATGAAGGCAGTTCTCCAAAGGCTGAAACAGCTAGAGGAATGCCCGTAGTCTCAAAATAATCAACCTTATCATGAGGAAAGCTTGCCATTCTCTACAAAAATTGAAATACAGCCCCTTCCATAGAAACTTAAAGTGCCCACGATCCTGCTGTATGATGGAAACAATGATCCATGCGACCATCTAGACACATTTAATGCCTAGATGGATCTCCAAACAACTGATCCTCTAGTCAAATGCTGCCTCTTCCTGGCCACATTAGGAGGCATACCTCGAGCATGGTTCAGAAGTCTCCTGGCTTACAGTGTCAATAGCTAGGAAGAATGTCAAAAGAAATTTGTCAATCAATACTAGGCATTGAAGAGGTAGCTCGTGCCTCCCTGCATCTCGCATTGATCTTTCAATGTAAGAATGAATCGCTGAAGGATTACATAGCCAAGTTTAGGCATGAAGCCAACTCCATAAAGAATCCCTTAGAGGAGAGTATCTTAACGACAATCGCAATAGGGCTATGCAAGCATTAAAAGTTATTCAAGAGCCTTTATAAGTCCCCAGCTAAAGATCTTGCTGAATTCTATGAACGAGCTGCCAAACAAATAAGATGGGAAGAGACTTTCAACATGGAGGAACTCGAGCATAAGGGTGAAATGGCCAACACTCCTCAAAGCAAAAAGAGGAGTGAGGAGAACCAAAATTACAATCCCTATAGCCGGCCCACAAAGAAGGGTAGGACCAAGCGACTCTAGCCTCACGGTCGCTATGAAAGCTATAATGTTCTATCTTATATGCAAGACAAGATCTTTATGGCAGAGTGAGATACGGAAAACTCTCTGAAGCCCAAGCCACTCTCCACTCCTGGCAAATTCAGGAGCAATAAAGATAAATTCTATGCCTACCACAATGAGATTGGGCACAATACTTTGGCATGCTGGGCACTAAAGGACACTATAGAAGATCTCATTGGAAGAGGTCAATTACAGGATTATGTGGTGAGGCCATCAGAGCGACAAGCTCAATAGACTCAGCAAACAGCTGATCGGGAGTAAGAGCTATCCATTAGAACCATATTTTGATCCTGTAATATCATACTAAAGTTAATGAAAGTATTCCGGACATTTGTTTAATTATCTCCAATGAAACGCTGCCTAAGAAGAAAAGCTATTCTATATTGATATCAAAATCCAACACAGCCAAGAGCTCAATGAGGTGTGAAGGCACTATTAAACACTCAAAATCCAGCGCAACCAAGAGTTCACTGAGGTGCAGAGGCACTATTAAACAATCAAAATCCAGCATAGCCAAAAGCTCACTGAGGTGCAGAAGTATTATTAAACACTCAAAAGGTACTATTAAACACTCAGAATTTAGCAGAGTTATAAGCTTGCTAAGGCATAAGGATGTCAGAATACATTTGATTACTTGCCCATTAAGCAACAAAGTTACAGTGGTACAAAAAGTAAAACACAACTCTCATGCGATCAAATGATCGTAGCTTGCATGCGGTCCCTTTTTCCAAGCATAGCTCGCATACGACCTTCCTGAATATTATTAATCGATTATAAAGGCATCTAGATGCCAAGATTTGCTAACTGAATATGGCTGATTAGTCATTTGAATGTCTTATTCAACTATGCTTTATAGGAACATGCATTACCATACAAAGCAATATTCAAGGGATACTGAGAGAGCTCATTCATTAAAGGCCTCATTCAATGAGGTAAAATTATATTAAAAAATGAGAAACACAAAAATAAAAGCATAAAGCCTACAACTATTGCTTCCACAAAGAAGGAGAGAGCTAGCCCTTAAGGGACAAACTCTGACCGGCTAGAGAATTGACAAGCACGACTGCTCCTCAATCTTCTTCTTCTTATAACCTTCCTCAGTCAGCTACTCCATTCCTAACTCATGCCCAAAGCAACTCAAAAAATGCCTAGGAGTCTAGCTGGCAAAGTTGAATCTCATGGCAGAACCATGAGGAGATAATCCAAGATTCACACAAGGCTCCCCAACAGCCAACCAAAAGAGTTATGCAGGGAAGTCACGTGTAGCAGGCCATTCATGCCTCCTAATCTCATGCAACAAGCCATGCATGCCTGAAAAGACTTCACCAAAAACTAAATTATTAGGAACATGGGAGACTTAACCAAAGCTTCCATTAGACCATTCCATGAAGTAGCAGGAAGAGCTTCTCAGGCTATAGAAGCTAGTTCAAGTTCAATAAAGGACCCAAAGGATAATTGGCTATTTTAGATTGAATGGTCCAGAGAAAACGAGGCTGCCACACCAATGGCTATAAATCACACACAATAAGAGCTATGGCCTAAAATAGATGAAATGAAAGTTTGAAAGATAGAAAAGACCATACGACAGTCTAAACGCAAAGACTCTGACTAAAATTGCAAATAAGGCCTTAAAAAAATTACAACTTCCAGTCCACAAAGCAAATAGAGAGCTGGAGGGCTTATGTTATGAGCAAGATTCGGCTTTGTGAAGTAGATCGGTAAAAGCTCAACAAAAACTAAGTCCAAACTAAAGAAGTCCAGCTTAATAAGGTTGAGGACAACAGGTCCCAGCTCACATACTCGGCAGTTGGTACTGATCGAGCTCACTTTGTTATAAGTGAGACCAATCTCAATGGAATGGAAGCCAGCAGTGGCCTCAAGCCAAGTGTTTTAGCTCACAAGACAAGGCACATTGCCCAGCTAAAGGCTCAGTGAGATAGAGCACCAAACAGACTTATATCAGGTCTCAAATCCAGTAGACATGTGGGGTCCACCCGCAGAAAGCAATCTACAAGAGCCGAATTGTAGGGTGTATATTATCTTGTATATTTCATGCTTGATGTAATGTATTTACTACATGTAAAATTACAATTGTAACCTTCCGCTTTCTATAAATAGAAGGGGGAGGATCCTTGTAAACCAGGTGAGAAACAGCTATACTGAAGCTCTATAAAATTTTCCTCATATCAATAAAATGTTACCGTGGATGTAGGAACTAGTACTACCTAGTTTTAGACAAACCACGTTAAAAACATTCATGCCATTGCTATCTCCTCTCCACCATCTTCATTATCTTCCTCACTTTTTATTTCGTTAACCAGAAAGTAATTTGGGGATAAAAGAACTGCACTGGTTGACTAAGATTTAGCGGAACCAGATTTCACCGTCAACACTAATCTATTTTAGTTAGGGAATAAGAAGTCATCTAGTATGGCAATTAAAATTTTCTCCATGCAGATTTGGAATAAGATTTAGAGGTAAAAAGGGAGATATCATCTTTATATGAAGAGGCTAAACTAGTTTTAATTGTGGATTGTGAATAGGTTTCACCCTAACCATTTGAAGATGCCATCTCCCTTTTCATCTTGAAATCTTACTCTGAAGCTTAATAGAGAAAATTTTAACTTCCTCATTAGATAGCTTCTTATTCCTTAGTTTATAAGAAATTAGTTGTGTTTACATTAAGAAAAATAAGATTTCAAATTAGTTTTGCATTTACACTATAAGATTTGAAATTAGTTTTCAATTTAAGTTATGGAAAACAATAAGATTTGAAATTAGTTTTGAGTTAATGTGAGGGGAAAATAATTAGATTTGGAATTAGTTTTGATTTAATGGAAGGGAAAAAAATAAAATTTAAAATTAGTTTTTATGTTAAACTTAGGTAAAAATAATAAACTTGAAATTAGTTTTGATTTTTTCATATAGATGTCAAGATGCAATCGTGGTACATTTAGGGGAGCTAGTAGGATCCCCAGAGGACATGATCAAGGAGGCTAAGCTAACACACCTGACCCTACAACACCTTCCCTCACCTCCACACCTTCTCCTCATCAACCCATTATACCTCTATTCCACCCTCCGGTATATTCATCACCTACCCTCGCACCTATCCCATACCTCTACCAGGCCGCCATGGGTCAAACTAGAGAGCCGCAAGTGAGTGTATTTCTAATTATTTTTCATACTTGTTGTACTTTATTTATTACAATTAATCATGTACTTTTTTTTATATTTCAGCAGGTTCACTGACCCATATCCAATATGTGAGTCATAAGGTCATTATAGAGAGTAAATTTGATGGTGCATGGTCCAACTGGAGGGAGGTGGGCCCCAAGACGTGGGGTAAGCCATGTATTTTTATTTTATTTGAACATTGATTTTCTATTTGAATATTATGAAAAATACTAATTTCAATTGTTTTGTAGGATAAATATAAGTGGGACCCTTGTAATAAAGTTGCCATCAAGAGGAACTTTGAGTCAAAGGTGGTGGAATGGCTTTGGGATATGATGAGGGAGGCCCAAAAGCCTTAGTTGATCACTAAGAGGCTCACCTAGACTTAGGAAGCTTAGGACAAGGACCCGTCTACCACACTAGCCATTCAATCCCTCTCACAAAACATATGAGGCGCCTTATAAGTATTCTCATGCAATTTTTCAAATTGTAAACTTTCTTTTTAATTTGATTCATATTTATTACTAATGCTTTGAAATATAGGGGAAGACACTAAGGAGGCTGTCTAGCATCCTCAAGGTGTTCAAGCATACCCACCACAAAAAGAAGGACAACATGTGGGTGGATAAGCAATCAGAATTTCTAACTTTTTAACTTTTGCTTTTTGTAGGCTCTAGCCACTAAAAAGTTTATAGAGATTTTGTCCACCCAGCCTTTTATTACCAACACCTTTGATGCCTCACAGCTCACTTTGGAGGCTAAGGAGGTGGCTTGGCTTCAAATGGCTAGTGAGTCAAACAAGAGCAAAATCTAGGGCCTTGGCACAGAGGTCCCCTTTGTTGGTGCTACGCATTCCTTGTGTAATCCTTCTCCCCTTTTTGGGGGTTATTAGCAAGCAGGAGATAGAGTGCTAGGTTGCTATTATAGGCAAAAAGTGGCTTCAAAAGAATGAGCCCTTAGCACAACAAAGGCCAGGCCCCTCGCCTCACCAAAGGCACCTAGTAAGCTTCGCTTCACCTTTCATCAGAAAGTGGTACAGTGAAGTTTTCCCAATACCATCTCACAAAGCAAGCCTCGCCTCGCTCGTTGCAAGATAGTGATGCAGCATGGTGATCATAAGACCAGCTCGTCAAATAGCTGACTACCCTGCTCGAGCCCACTACCTCGCTACAGCAGCACCAAGCTCGCTATAGTGGTTCCCATGGCAACCCCGAACCAAGAATCCCTGCTCGGGATGCCCAACACCTCACTTGGTAAAGTAGCGTAGAGTGACGGATGCAGATAGACACAAGTCTATAGCCGACAAGAGGGGACCCCCCCACAACCTACATTCTACAGTAGCCGAATTGTAGTCTTTTACTATCTTTTCAATTTATATCTTGATGTAACATAATTGTAGCTTGTAATTAATGCATGTAACTCCTCATTCCTTTATAAATAGGATTGCATTGTTAGAAGAAGGGGAGAGGCCAAACTCTATAAGCAGAAACTCTGCTAAAATCATTTCTCAATACATTAATAAAATCTCCGCCGTGGACGTAGGATCTGGTGCCACCCGGATTTGGCTGAACCACATTAAAAACACTGTGCCTCCCTCTCCTTCTTCCTCTCGGACTAACTCCTTCTACACTTCGAAAGCAGCATTGGATCCCCAAACTCCTCTCGTTGGCCAGATTTCGACACTCTCCGTACGAATCGAAATTTGACGTCAACAGTTGCAAACTTGAATGAAGAGATAGCTTGCAAGGAAGTAGCATTTAAGCAAGGATTATTAAGCCGTGATAGAGAGATTGCAAGCCTTGAAGGGAAATGGGAGCAGAATAAACAAATGTTCAAGACTGTTTTCAATGCCTTAAACATGCATTCTAGCATTCCATATGAACATTCCAAGCACGATGACAAGAAGGAAAGTAGCCAAATGAGCAGAATCACTGGTGCTTGAATAATCCCTATTTTTATGGTATTTTTTATTTTGTAAATAATTTGAAAGATATTATTATTAAATTTATAAAATTACATTTTATTTATTTCAACATTATTAGCTTCATTATAATCAATTTTAGTATTTACATTAATTTATTATGTTGAATTATTTTATAATATAATATTAAAAATAAAAATTATATATATACAATTTTACATGGTTTATGATGTGGGATTTTTTTAAAAAAGAAAATTATACCCACAGCTTAGAGCATGGGAAAGATTAAAAAAAAAAATCCTGTAACCATATATATCATGGGAAAAGTCCATGGAAAAATTTATCCATGCCATATTTCCCATAATTAGGATATTGTAAAAAAAAAAAACTATGAGAAATTATTTCTCTATTGGTAATATACAATTTTTCACTATATTACCTATAGGAAATTAACTGATTTCTTATGGTACGAGATAGTATCCAATGTGGCATGAAATAAATTGCCAATATTTAAATAATTTATCCTAAAACCCTTTGTCATATGGGTGGCCATCACATCTTCTTGTGCACATAGGTCCATCAATATCCCTTGCCAGTTCTCATACACACATACTTACATCTCTTGACATTCTTATCTTTCATCAGACACTATACATTCTTATCTATCTATGACTAACCCGTGTCTACCTCATAAATGTTCTCTCTATTATCCTTCATAATACTTCATAGATGATGCAATGAAATCAAATTCTAAAAATACTTTTCTTGGAAGAAATTCTCATTTTTAGTAAAAGAATAAATATCTACCCTTTCATCAAATAATATTTATTTTAATAAAAACTATAGAATAGAAATAATAAAATAAAATATTCTTAAAACCATAATTTCTTAGTTTTTAAACAAATAATGATTCTAAAATTTTTCATAAATATAAGAATCTTAGTAAACAATTTTGAGGAAATAAAATTAGAAATTCATAAATCATAGTTTTCTAAAACATAGAATAAAACTTTTTATAACATTTCTTGTGTTCATAACAATTATGCCCATATACATATGAAAAGCTAGGATTTCTAGATTAATCCATAACTTGTACCCTTTCTACATTCCCTTGCTATAACCCATTTCATACATAAATCAATTAATCATATAATCTGAGTAGGAAATGAATTTCCTAGGTTTTACCCTAAATGTACCTTCTTGTTTATATTTTGGCCTAAGCCTAAATTCATTAAATCTTACATTCCAAGTCTATTCCTAATGTAATCCATAATCTCATGGCCTACTCAGGTCTCATAATAATTTGTAACTCTTACTTTCATTAAGTTAGGCCTAATTCTAATAGTTTAATTTTTTAGCCACATACTCAATTTCTAAAAATCAAAATACATTTGATAAATTTTCAAAGATGCATACTTTATATGAAAAGGGAGCCAGAAGGGTAGAATTCCACTCACTAGATCATATGGAAAAACTACATCCTGCAATGCATAAGTGTATCTCTAATATTACATTTGGCCTCGAACCTTATGCCTAGATGCAAAGTGGCAAATAGTTTGATGAAGATAACTTAACTGATTAATTTTGATTTAAAACACATAAGTGAGATTAAAGGAAATTAAAATTACAAACTATATGGTCGATTTACCTTGGAATCATTTTTCAGATTGGAGATTACACTAGGGCCTTTTCTCGATGAGGTTTCTATTCTAACCGATGTCCAATTGCCCTAAGATATTGAGTCCTCAAATTTAATGCATCGGGTTTTGTTTGACCTAACACTTATAGTTTGACTGCTCTTTAGGAATTAATTAATTGGTTAGTCCACCCTTAGGGATTGTGTCCGTAGTCATCTATCACTCGTCTAAACTTGTGTTCAAATCTAGTCAGATTAACCCTAAAGGATCTTACAAATTATCCTCTTTTTAAGTAATTCATCTTCAAATTATCCCTTGTGTGCATTCTACATTTTAAGGGCTTATCTTTTTTCTATCCTAATGGTTTAGCTCTTCATTATATCCTTAGTCTTTACTTTATCTCCTCAGTTGCTTCTCTATGTGCCATTTCTCATCTCTAGCTAGTCCTTAGTCATGTTCTCTTTGATAATCTTATCCATCCTTATCTTTGGCTCCCCTTCAATCCATTTCCTTTTATATTGATCTTATGCCTTTCATCATGCTTTCACTGCACTACTTTGACCTTTTCTAAACCACTTTGGTACTTTCTAGGTTGCTTGATCCTTAACTTATCCTTGATATTCGACCTCCTTGTATCGTATCTTATCTATCCTTTATCCTATCTTTTATTATTGCTTATTTCATTAAATACTAACATTTTGCATGCCTAAGTCTTATGCCTTAATCTCATCCCTTTTATATCTCTTATTAATGTGATCCTATTCTTGATTCCTTTTATTATTTTTTTTTCCTAAAATGCATGCTAGCTATTATGGATGTTTGTTCACATACACATATATCATGTCTTTAACACATCATTCCTTTCATTCTTAACTACTTTCACCATGTCACATAGCATAACATTCATAAACAAACATAGGTACCTTTGAGGGTATTTGCACTAGCTAGGTCATGCCATGCCTTATGTATGTCCCTACTTGGTAAGCATATAAGTCTCAGTGATAGTTTGTTTTCTTGGTGGTGTGCTCTTTTGGGCTCTACCTTGATGAGCTCTGCATATGGTGTTCTTTCTTTGTCCACTTGAGACATTACTTTGTGACTCACTTGTGTCTTCTATTTGTTGCCTACCTTACAATCTAGTCTTTGGTACCCACTGACCTCTAATCATTCTATAGCCCAACTCGAAAAACATGTTCATAAAGATGGTTTTGGATACCATCCTTCAAAGTTATCTAATTCACATCCAAAGTGAATCAAGATATTCATAATGACTGATCCATATGAAAAATACCTTTAAGCCTCTTGTTGTGCCATGGCTTATATGTACTTCATGATAGTCCATGATAGATCACATCTCTTTTTATGTACTCCACAATAGTCCATGATAGGTTGTATCTCCTTCCATTTTGTAATAGGGTTATCAAATTTTGGTATGTGCTAGTAACTTTGGTCCTATGAGTTTCCCTTAGTATTAAGATGTTGATGATTAAATAGTGCAAGACTCAAGAATTAAGTAGCAATTCCTCTAGTGGAGTTTGGTCTAGGATGTGAAACTTGTTGGAAAAAATAGATCTAAGGCATCAAGTATGTGTAATGAAATTTTAAAATTTTTCCTTAAGCCCAAATCATGTTGGTTGTAAAATTAATTCATAAGTTTTGTATAATTCAAATAAATATAAAAGTAATGATTTAAATTATACCTTCTTGAGGGTTGTTCCCAGAATCCTTAATCTTAAAATTCAAATTTGATCTCCATGCAATTTCACAAACTCTCCAACAAGCCTTGTCATCAAGCCTTCGGATTGTTTTCAAGCAACTCCTTCAGTTTTGATCTCCAATATCAATCATGATCCACATGAACCAATTTGATTCATAGCCTCCACCAATGTTCATGTAATAGATAGAGTAGGAAAAGCAACTCCTTAGCTTAACAGGTGTTGCTAGCTCTCCAAGGAATTGTGAATTCACTTGATTAAGGTTGGTGTTTGAATGCCAAGAGGAGAAGAGAAGAAAGATCATATTGAGAGAAGTTTGGTCACACAACATATAACATCTCTACTCATTTTCTAATTATAAAGTTATTATTCCGGTCTGGTTCAATTTTTACTTCCAAAATTTTTCCCTAAATT
>JANHAO010024544.1:0-11594 GCA_026873985.1 Saraca asoca
TCTGGATTTCCTAAATAAGTCAATGATTTAGATTGTAGTTTTTTGAAACTAAGTACTTGACTTTTGGATTGTAATTTGTATGTGTGATTTATTTCATTTTTATATAATATTAATGGAAATATTCAAATTAATTATATTTTATAAATATGCAATTTATATGGTATGATTACAATTAGATTAGGTATTAAAACTAAGGTATCATTTCTATTTTTTTTGAGAAAAGCAAAAAAAAAAAATAATAAAACGAACCTTTAGTGACGGCATATGTCATCACAGAAAGCCACGTCCAACCTTTAGTGACGACTTATGGTCATCACAGAAGCCCCCCTTTAGTGATGACTCTTTGTCATCACAAAAAGGCATCCTTTAGTGACAACTTTCTGTCATCACAGAATCCCTCTTTAGTGATGACTTTTTGTCGTAATAGAAAGTCCAACCTTTAGTGATGACTTTTAGTCGCCACAGAAAGTTGGCCTTTAGTGACGACTTTTGAAAGTCGTATAATAAACCTTTAGCCACGGTGCATATGTGACGATATTTAGTTGTCAATAAAAGTAACTTAAGTCATTACTAAAAGTTTTAGTGATGACTTTTTAAAGCTTTGATGATGACTTTTGTCGTCACTGAAAGTCAATTTTCTTGTAGTGGAAAGACGTGATGAATTGTGTAAATAGGTGTTTGACCTACCAACAAGTTAAAATGAAATACCAACTTTTAGCCGATCTTCATCAAAACATAAACATATACTAGAATGGAAGTGGGAAAGCATCACCTTGGACTTCATTATAGGGCTACCAAGAACTAACAAAGGGTATGATTCCTTTTAGGTCATTATCAACTACCTAATCAAGACTGTAGATTTCTTAAAGGTAAAAATGACACATTTAACTTCCTAGTATGCTTAGTTATTCCTATGTAGAATAGTTTTGCTGCATGGAGTACCCATTATGATAATCTTGGATCATGACATATAATTCACTTCTCATTTTTGGCAATCCTTCCAAGATATAATGGGAACACAATTGCATTTCAGTAATGAATTTCATCACCAAATGGATGGGCAGTTAGAACAAATGATTCAAATGTTGGAAGATATGCTCTAGGCTTGTGCAAAAGAATTTAAAGGAAGCTAGGACAAGTACCTACCTCTGATGGAATTTGCCTACAATAACAACTACCAAAATAGAAACTAGATAGCATTGTATGAATTGTTGTATGGAAGGAAGTGTAGATCCCAAATTGGATGGTTCAAACCAAGAGAAGATAATTTATTGGACCAAACTTGGTTGAAGAAGCATTCATGAATGTTCAAAATATAAGAGAGAGGTTGTAAACAGTTTAAGATCACCAAAAGTCATATACTAATATATGAGGATGAGAGTTAGAATTTCAAGAATGAGAATGCATATTTTGTAAGGTCTCATCGATGAAAAGTGTGATGCATTTTGACAAAAAGGGAAAATTGGCTCCAAGGAACATTAGACCATTCCTAATTAAAAAGAGAATTAGGAAGGTGACCTACCAATTAGAATTGTTCGAAAGCTTAAAAGCCATACACCCTGTCCTTTATGTGTACAAGTTAAGAAAATATGTACTAGATGAGGCACATGTTATTAAAAAGGAACCAATAGGCCTTGACCAAAAGCTGACATATAAAGAGTGACCTGTGGCAATTGTGGATTGACAGGTCAGGAAGCTTCACTATAAGGAAGTACCATTAGTGAAGGTTTTGTGGGAGAAACATAGAGAGTAAAAGGAAGTTGGGAGTTAGGAGAAACCATATGGTGGAAACATCTAAAATTATTTGGTAAGATAGACTGATGATTACTTGAATGAAAATCCAGGTTGTTAACAATTTTGTGCATAGAAATTTCAATCTTTTAAAATTCAAGAACATAATTTTTTTAAAGGAGGAAAACTTGTGATATTCATTGATGCAAACCTAGAATAAAATTATAATGATTTAATTAATTATTGTTAGTAAGTAATAATATAGATTACATTTACAAAATAAAAAGCTTAGGAGTTACTTCATGAGAATGGACTTAGAAATAAGAGTCCATGAGATATGGGACATGACCCATTAGACAAATAGTTAGACAAGTTAAGCCTAAGGAGAAGGGACCATAGATATATTTCTTTTAAAAATCATAGATCAAGCCCACATCCATAAATCAAAGCCACATGGAAATTGGACTTCATTTGAGAAAAAGAAACTATACCCACACAAATGTTTTAGGAGCGTGTCACTTAAATAAAGGACCAAGATGAGGACCTTGTCCTTAAAAAAGTTGGGGGCATGGTTGGGCCTCTAAAAGAGCCCAAACTGTGGCCCACAATGCTTAAAGGAAGTCCACTAGAATTTTGGGACAAGCTAGGGGTAAAATGGTCAAAATTTAAAATGGTCAAAATTGAAGTCAAATAAAAGGTAAAGTCAAAAAGATGGAATTTAAGAAGTATGGTCTCTTCTAAGAACACCCACATGACAAGCAAAAGGAATTTTGGAGAATAGGTGAAGTCAGCATAAGTATACTAGCTATGTGTTAAGGAATGTGATATTCAATTCCTTTTGTCCAACTAAATAGAGTAAGAAAAAATTCAATAATTGTATTTTTGATAAATAAGAGTTAGAAAGATAACAAGACTTGAATTTGATATTGTATCTAGAAATGCTAGTATATCTAAATACACTAATGGAACAAATATTTACTAAACAAATGATTATTTTAGTTTATTTAAATCCTATCTACCTATCTTTTGACAAAATTTATTCAACCTAATGATTAGTGAAAATAAAACCTAGGATGGAATTAAAAGTGCAACTAAAAGAAAGAAAAAGAACAAGTGTCCCTTTCCTTCTCACTAGGACAACAACTTTAGAGAAAAGGAAAGGGCAAACTAGTTAGGAAAAATCTAGAAAAAAAAAGGGTTATAGTTAATGAAGAGCTCGCTTCATAAATGAAGCAGATACACTTTAAATAATGCATTTAAGGAGATGAAATACTTTTGGGGAGACAAATATTTCCCAAAATCATTTAATTAAATATAGATAATCATTATACTTATTAACTCAAATGCAAACAAATGAACTAACCCCTCTCTTCCTTGTTATGTCGTGGTTACACCCCCACTTAATTTCTAGAAAATTTCCTCCCATTCTCACTTAGCAACTTTCCTTTGCTGAACCACTTCCTCTCCCTCACTCACTTCATTTTCATCCATCTTCCCTCATTGAAAAGCTCAGAAACTGAACCTCACTTCTCTTCCACCCACTCTTAATCCTTTATCCCACACCAAAGGTCAAAAACACCTCTCATGTCCAAGCTCTTTTGAGGTAATATTTTTCCAAATAGGTTTAGAAAACATAAGAGTATTTTGAGCTTTTGATCTCTTTAACTCAACTATATTTTTCTTGTGTTCATCCAAAAACATAGAACACCTTACAAGACCAAGATGAGTTGAGAATCCCATCTTGATCTTGTGAAAGGGTGATCTCCAAGTTGAAGCGAAAAGAGGGGAGAAAATATTTCAAAAATTTCTTTTAACACTAATATAGAATAATCAAAGGAAGATAACTAGATTTCTGTTGGATCTAGGAGAAAAACCTTGCCAGCCTCCAAGTGAGAGTAAGTGTGCTCTCTAACCCTTCTTTAATGTGTTTTAGTTGTAAATATTTGCTAGTCTATGCTTGAATACTAGTGTGGTTTGTTGTGTGAAATGAAGTAGAAAATGATTCTTTTGGTGGAGCAAAGCTCACAACCAAGGAGTTTCAAATGCTACCAAGAGGGATTTTGTTTGATTTGTCTCATGTGTTATTTAATATATAAACTTTGAAACTTCTTTATGGATCTTAGAAGAAAGCCTAAGATTCATAAGAGGTAAAGTAGTTAGTTATTTAGTTTGGTGTAGGTTGAGTTGTGTTTTTGTAATATAGAGAAATTTGTATGATTTTGGTATAAAGTAAGAAGGAAAAAGAAGAAAATTTTGGCTTGAAAGCCACGACCACTTGAGGCATGTAATTGTTCCTCTAAGAGAGTCATAGTCACTTAGGTGGTCCACTCTCTTGTTTTGTCACAAAAATTAACCAAATAGGCTAAGCATGCTCACAAGTGTTCATGCCTTCCAAAGGGGTTGGAACTTCCAAAAATTTGGGCAAAAGTAATATATTAACATAATATTTAAAATAAGACACAGGTGTTCTAAAATAAAACAAAGAAATTAGCTTCAAAGTATGGACTTGTCTATAAATATTTAAAATGAGCTTGGCTAGAATGATATTTTTCTTATTTTGAATGAACCTTATGTATGCTGATTGAAAATGGCCACACAAATACTCTTATGACTTAATAAGCTCAAAATGGGCTAAATAAAATGTGACAGGAGGAGATAAAGGCCTAGTACCATTTTAGAAAAGAATGATAAGAATGAATGGAAAGAAAGGGTTAAAAGAGGAATGAACAAGTAGGAAGGGAGACAAAAGCCAAACCTTCGTACCATTCTATCTTTTCTAGTAGTTGTAACAAAGAAGGATTGATCTAGGATCCTAAGACCGAGGGGTTAGGAGGAAAGAAATTAAGTCGTAGGCATAAAAAAAAATATTCTGATTTTTTAAAAAAGTAAAAAGTTTTATACTCATACAAGAATATATGTTCAAGAAATATATAAAAGCCTACTGAATAATATTAACTAATATTAAAAAATGTATTAATTAAAGTTTAATTAGTAATATAATTATTAAGAATTCTATAACTGAATAGAAAAATGGTTCACAAACTCTTTTTTTTTCTTTGGTAATAATGGCTCACAAACTTTAATAGTTATTGAAAACGAAAGAATAAGTTGCACGGAAAATAATAGACAACTCAAAGAAAGATCAATACTATGTTTCACCTTTACACAGAATATATAAATCCAAACTAAATTGTATTGGTTTACAAAATTATACATTATCAGAAAATTTAATATTTTTGAAAATATGATTTTTAAGAATATGATTATTAGGAATGTCACATTACCATATTTGATTCAATTAAAAAGATAATTAGAAATGTTATAATATTATCTTTTTATTAATTTATATACTTTTAAAGATATTATTAAATTATAAAAAAAATACCCTTATCAAAAATTAAGCAATCAACATGAGAAAATTGACTTGTTAACAACGAAAGTTGATTGGTCAACACCAGATAATTGATTGGTCAATGTTGAAAAATTAATTGACCAATAAGTATAAGTAGTGGTAGATGGTAAACAATAAAAAATGGAGATCAATAGTAACTAATGATGATAGATGATGATGGGTAGTGATTAACAATGGTATGTGATGGTGGATAGTGGTCAATGATGGTAGGAGATGGTGGATTGAGGTGATAATAGTAGTAAAACATTAATAGAATAGTTGGTAAAATAGTCTTCTTATATGATTAAAACATTTCTAACATTTCTGGATAAAATTTTTCTTAATTCTAAACTACATATAGGAATTTAACATTGTTGAAAATGTGAGAAAGATTTTACAAACCAAAACTATCCATGATTGTGACATATGTTATCTCAACCTTTCCCATGCATTGTATATTTATGGAACATGAATCCTCTTAATTTTCAAAAAACGATATAGAGGATTTGAATTTAGGGAAGAAATAAATATATAAATTTTTTATATTAAAATAATAGATCTAAGAAAAAAATTGTAAATATTAAAAAAATTGACAATATAAAAAGTTCAGGAAGAATCAAGATCCATATCTATCTATAGGATGTATAGAGCTGACCCGGTGAAATTAAAAGAATACATAAATATTTAATTTTATGTATTTCGATATAGTTATATGCATAACAATGTTTAAAATTGGATTGAGTTACATGAACTAAAAAAACAAGAGTGATTCAAAATTTAGTGATCCAATTATGATTGAAATCGGTTGAACCGGAGTTTTGAAAAATATAATATATGTTTTTTTAGAAATATACATCAATTTTTTCAATTTCAAAAATGCAGAAGGAAAGTTTTGGAAAGAAAAAGAAAAAGTTAAAAAAATAAATAAAAATTTGTGAAGAGAAGCATAAGAAAGGACGTTGATTCTTGAAGACTAAGCAGCAATGCACGTTAATTTGCGATTCTATACGCTCAAGGAAGGTTTAGAGCTTCCATGCAACAGTGGCCTGATGACAAAATACCACAAAACTACTTATCTAATTACAGAAAACGTCAAAGAAAAAAAAGGTAATCAAACGGCCTTGTTTTAGTAAAATTTGATAAAATTAAAAAAAAATTATGAATCAGTTCAACCATGACAACTCTGACTTATTTGTGTCAAGTTTGACCTTTTTTTTTTTTGGTTTTTTGAGCAATTATTTAAAATGTGTTTTAAAATAAGCCAAATTCGATACATGACTGGTGATCAGGCTTTTTTAGATGAACCAATGAGTCTAGTTTTTGAAACACTAATGTGTAGGTCCCAAAAAAATATATCAAGAGTAATAAAAATAATCTTACCCATTTTATGTTTGTAAATTATATACTCTCTTTAAAAAATAAATTAGATTCTTTTTGAATTGTAAAAGCAGAAGTCTATAATAAAATTGTTTTTGTATTTAAATTAGGAAGTTAATTGGATAATCAGTATCTTAATTAGACTGACTAATTTGATTTTGAATATCAGAGCCAATTAAACAAATAAGACAAATTATATGAGAGTATGACAGAATCAACTTATTCAGCAATTAAATAGTTTCAATATTGCATCACTTGTATCATAGCAAAATACAAATATGCAGTAAATTTAAATTATAGAATATAAAGAATATTAAAAAATAATAAAGACATTATAATTTTTAAAATGGTTTAACTTTAACTAAAATCGCAGTTAAAGTCTACATCCATTAGATCAATTCTCAACTGGATTACCTCTTTTATTAACTATAACAGGATTTTAACTAGGCACCTAAACAGCCAGTTCATGCAACAAGATTTACACTGGGTTCTTGTAAAACCTATAACGCAAGAATTAAATTGGGCTCTTACTAATTTAGATACAATAATTCTTTTATCTCAACAAACTATGATCAACCTCATAACCTAGAAATATATAAAGATTTCAATACACCTTTAACTAGCTATAATCAACCTTATAACTAAAGAAGATGCAAAGGGAATATCAGCCTCTACCTTTGTATCTCCAATTTCTATCAACCTAGAAATTGCAATAGAAAACCAGAAATAGGTAAAGAAATACAATACCCAATTTTGAGATGAAGATCTAAAAACATCTAATTGTGAATTCTCTTCAGACTTCATAAAAGATCCTTGAATTGATCAGATAAAGTGAAGTAGTAATGAATCTTGTTAAGCTCGAATAGAACTAAGATTTTTGCTCTTGAAGAAATGTGTTATGAAAATTATGAGGTTTGAATTAAGGTTAGGGGTATTTATAGTTGCTATAATTGATATTTGAAAACTAACTAATTTCTAGTCCTTAAATTGATTCATGAATCGATTCGTAACAGTTACTAACTAATGAATCAATTTGTCTTATAAATATCATAACGATTGTTCATAACTGAATCGATTGATGAATCAAATCATAACATATTTGTAAAAGGTCTTGAATCGATCAGGGAATTGATTCAGGTAAACGTCCTAACCTTCAGTAAAAATATTTTTCAAAACTTTTCTTTATGAATCGATTGCTTAATCAATTCAAATAGTTTTCATAAGTTCTTTAACATGAATCGATTCGTAAATCGATTCACACAATGTAAAATTGTTTTTATAAAACTTGCACTTGTGAAAGATCATTTAAAAAGAATGTTTGAAAAATATTTGATTTTAAATCATTTCAAGAGATTTATTGCTACCTCAATTTATTAGTTTTAAAAATTTTATTTCTGTCAAGTTTGACTAGAATTTCACTTGTAAAAAATCCTATAACAGAGAAAATAATTGCTAAATATAGTTATGGATCTCTTGAATCATATGGACTTTGATCCTGCAAAACAAATAATAACCACTAAAATATTTGGTTAGATACAAATTATTTTCAACATCAAAACCAAGAGGAATTATTAATCATATTAGTAAAGTTTTCAATCACATACTTTGGTAACAATATAAAAAATGCTAACAATCTCCCCCTTTTTTATGGTGACAAACATTTTTAGATAAGCATGAAAATTTAGGATCAAAGGTTAATAAACAAATTTTTATTCATATCTCCCCCTTTTGAATTGAAATTAACATTTCCCTTGTTTAAAATCTCATTCTCACTTTGAGATCTTATCTAAAATCTGATTAATCTCCCCCTTTTAGCACATCAAAAAGGCAATAATGCATCTTTTAAAAAAATGCACTAAAAAGATTAGAATAGAAAGAAATTAGATTAAACAGAATAGTCGACATATACCAAAATTCAATTTTTCAATCAACATTTTCAAAATCCAGAACCAATAATGAATACTAAATCAAATGTATAATCAGAATCCAAAATATATATCATCCAAAATCAATAATGAATACAGAATAGGATCAGCATCAATATGTCAAAATACAAACTAGAATAGTAAAATAACAATGGAACAAGGATCAGGGACTAAGGGTAATAGTAGACAACACATATATACAGTATACTATTTTTATGGAGGGTCTTGATCATCCATCCATTGAAGTTCTGCCTCCTCTTTTTGTTTCTACATTCATTGTGTGATTTCATGCAATTAAGTTTCCATGGAACTGAGCTACTCATTTACTTGGGTATCATGTTTTCAGTTTTCAGATTCCATGTAAGACAAGTGATTTTCCATTAACTTAAACCATTTTTCTTGTTTATCCATTATTTGATTCATTTGGTCACTCATATGCTTATGCATTCTTTCAATAACTATAATTATTCTTCCTTTAGTTTCACTGGATAGCCCAGCTATTGAGCTTGTGGCTTCTTCAGTTGTTTGAAGGATTTTTGACCTTTTCTTAGTTCATTTTCCTTGATCACTTTGTTTTAGCCCCATTTTATGAAAATGTGATGCATTAATCATAGTAGTTAGGTTTGGTTGAAAAACTAAAATTGCATCAAAAAGCTTGAGCTTGAATTTCGCAAAGATAGGAGAAAGGATCATGCCATATAGGAAGTAGCCAATGTCTGTTCTTTTAGAACATTCAATCATATGTTTTAAAATAAAGTAGGCATATTAAAATCAAGTTGATTTTTAATAACCCACATCAAAAAGAGTTCATCCTACACAATTTCAATAAAATTTGTAATCCTTGGCAAAATCACTTTACATAAAGCATAATGCAACATCCTATCTTCAGGAGATAAGCTAGTAATGAGCAACTTACCACTTCCATCCTTTAAGGTGGAATAAGGCAAAAGCATCCTAATGGCCAATTCTCTACTATAATTAGGAAAAGATGCTGCATTAAACTTTGGTTGGTTATCATCCATGTTAAATTCATTTACCAAAAATTATGAATCTATAACTACATGCTTATGCATCACATAACATAAAAGTTTTCCATCAGTCTCAGCAAGGTTTGCATAAAACATCGTTACTAATCTAGGGTAGCTATTTCCCTTAAAAGTAAAAAATTTTTCTAATCTATACTTAGCTAATAGACCAAGTAAATGAGTAGACTATAGTAACTGATCATTAAAGTATTTTTATGGTTCCACCTTCCTATTTGCAAGTTGAAGATAGGCAGTGTACTCTTTTGATGATTTGAAGAGTGATTCCTCTGCTACTAGGTTTGAAGGTTATGCTGGAGTCTTTTCTTTTCTTCTAGCAAGGAGCTTGATCCTTTTGGACATCGTGTTGGATTTCTAGAAAATTTTTGGAAATTTCAATAGTTAGGGTTTTAGGGTAAAATTAGGGATCTTTGATGTTTAGGAGATTTGTTGAAATCAAGTAGTCAAAATTGTTAGAATAAATGTTTGTAAGGGTTCTATGAAAGCAATTTGTGAAAATAAGTGTTAAAGATTGAGATTGAGTGTGAGAGTAAGAGGGAGTTTGATAGGGTTTTTAGGTTAAGCTGAATGAGAATCGATTGAAATGAATTTGAAATTGATTCAGTATATATAGGATCGCGATTTGAATTGATTTAAAGGGCAAAAATTTAAGTATGAATTGATTAGGATATAAGATTCAAGTACAAATTGATTCTGGAATTGATTCATCTAAGTTCTATAAAAATTTTGAATTTTTTGAGAGCATCCCAAAACATTGAAAAATCTTGTGAATCAATTTATCGATTCATAAGGTATATTTTTGAGAAGTGAATCGATTCAAAAACTCACAGAAATCCTAGATAAATTCAAATCGATTACTGAATCAATTTAGAAAGTCTTGAATTCAGTTTTTCTAAAGTTCTATTTTCTAAGTGTTTTCTAAATCACTTAAATAGCCAATAAATGCCTCAAAACCATTGAAAACTCAATTTCCTCTTCATGTACTTGCAAAATAACCTCAGGCGTATCTCCGTTGCCTAAGTTAGTAATTGTAATGTACAAATCAATTAAGCATTTAAGATGAAAAGATATGAAAAATTACTAATAATGGGGGATTATGCTTTATTTATCTTGTGGTGAGAGCAACTTTTATTCAAAAACCATGAGTTGCTTTCTTGTTCTCCCACACAGACTTGCAAAATAGAATTTATACTTTCTTTGCTAGTACGCAACTAGTTTTAAGTCCAATTTTATTAGTCATCATAGCAACATTTCTATTAGAATTGGATGCCTTTAGTAACCAAACTAACTTTTCATTTGGTTTTAGCTCATAGGTACCATTTCTATATGGACAATGTTTAATATGGTGTCCTTTATGGTTGTAGTAGAAACATGTAATACATCCATGGTTTCTATTTGACCTATATTTCCTTTGCTGTCTATATCCTAAGCCAAACTTATTATGAAAGTCTTTTTGATCATTCAAAAAGTTATTAAGTTTGATTTTGCTACTTGTAAAGCCTTGTATTATTTTTGTCAAACTATTTATCTCAGATTTATACGCTTGACACTGATAACATGCTTTACTCTCACTCAATAGTTTTTTTGCCAGGATATTCAAGTCACTATTTTCCTTTTCCAATTTATTGATTTTCTTCAGCAAGCTATCATTTTCACTTTTAGCATCCTTCAATTCATTTTTAGCTTTCAGTAAAGAATCATACAATTCAATGCATACATTATCAATTTCTTCATCACTTCCATCATCATCAGAAGAATTATATTCATCATAAGGATTAATTTCATCTTTAAAGTAAAATAAGGACTTATTACCAAATACCACATTATCATCCAGTCTTGTAATAAGATAGAAGGGCTTCTTCTTCTTTCTATTCATCTTCTGAATCAATTTGCTTATCTTCCCAAATATCTAGATTAGCTTTCTTATAAGATAGGTTTCTTTTTCTCCTTTCATTCTCAAGCTGTCTTTTTAGATAGACTGGGTTGTCAGGTCCCTCAAACAAAAAGGAAATTAACTAAGTGGTGGGTAAAGATTAAAATGTGGAATTAAAGATGGATCTTTCCCTTATCTCATTGGAGACTTTTATACAATCTTTGTTTGTTTCTTAACTCAGTTATATTTTGATG
>JANHAO010024545.1:0-11593 GCA_026873985.1 Saraca asoca
TAATATATGAACTGATTGAAAACTGTTCATTTCTCTTTTGTCTGTGCATATTGTTTTATGAAATATTTTAGTATTGAGTCTTCTTGGAAAGTTGAAATTTGGATCCTTTAGGAATTTCTTTAAAAAACTTTCAAGTACACTTGTGAATAAAATTAAACTAAGAAATGAAGCTAGTGGAGGAACAAGGGAAGAATATTATTGAAGGAATAATGTGAATGATGATGATTGAATACTACTAGGTAAGGTTGTCTATAGGAATTAGGTATTGGATTCGAATAGTATATGAAAATCTTGAATTTTCTTGATACTTGTTTATTTGTGAAGTAAGAAAATTTTTTATATTTCCTCATTTTTCATTATGATAAGTATATTCAAAATTTCATGCTTTGCTTCTCATTTTATATGTTTAAGAAAACTTAAAGTGTAGGGACATATTCTCATTTAGTTTTAATCCTTGTATCATATTTAAATTTGGTGTTCGATATAACTATTGAATTTAACTTCCTCAAGGTAATTAAGGTATTCTTTATATTTGATGAGTTTTGGATTTTAATGGTTTCAAACTACAACTTTCAATATGTAAGATGTTTTGTAAATTAATATATATATATATGTATGTTTATACCAGATTGCATTTTGTTATATACAAAAAATGGCCGCATGGACTTATGACCGTGGGGCGTTCGAAGGATCAACAAGCCTCACTATGCCCATCAGAAAGCGACACAACGAGGACTCTCTAGCATCCTAGCGTCCCAGCGGGCAGTCTCTCACAAGGACCAGCTCAACGAGCAATCGATCACTCTGCTCGAGCCCGCTGCTTCGTAACCGCAGCGCCCAGGCTCCTCGATCGGGGGGCCCAACGCCCTGCTCGATCGCGGAACAAGTGACAGGCACATGCCTAAAAGGCCTACTCTACAGCCTACCTTCTACAATATCCGGATTGTAGTCTTTTCACTATCTTTCTCATTTATTATTTGATATAATACAACTGTAACTTGTAATTAATACATGTCCCCCTCCTCCTTCTATAAATAGGAGAACCTTGTTAGAAAGGAAGAGGGCGAATCTTGTAAGCAGAAACTCTGCCAAAGCACTTACTAATAAAACTTCCACCGTGGACGTAGGGTCCGGTGTCACCTAGATTTAGCCGAACCACGTTAAAAGCGTTATTTCCCCCTTCTCCTCTTCCTCTTGGCTCATCTTCCTTTGCATTTCAGAAGTAGCATTGGTCCACCGAATCTCCTCCCGTTGGCCGAAATTTGGGTCCTCCGTACAAATCAAATTTCACCGTCAACATTTTGGCGCCGTCTGTGGGGACCATCTGCTTTATGAAATCATTGTTGTGGCCTAACAATGGCCAGAGGAAGAACGACTCAGAGCTCTACCATCCCAACTCCTCAGCAGCATGGTGCTGTGCCTGACACTCAGGAGGCTCAAATGCCCGGTTAGTCCCATGCAGCGCTTGAAAGCATAGTCAGAGAGCTGGCTGAAACTATCAAAGTGCTTGCTCAAGCACAGGTGCAAAATGCCCAGAGACAAGAAGAAGTTATAGTGCAACTCCAACAACTTCATGATGAAGCTCAGAGAGAAGTTCGCAATGACCGTGACAGTCAGCAACTGGGGGGCTCGCAGTAAGCAGAAAGCTCCACCCCTCAGCATGAAGGGCAACGCCCAGCGATGGAGGAAGTCCTCCGCAGGCTCGTACGGTTAGAAGAGCAACCTCGGCCTCAAAGCTATCGGCCTTATCGAGAAGAAGGCTCCCCATTTTCCATGGAGATTGAGAAGCAGCCTCTCCCATAGAAACTCAAAGTCCCCACCATACTACTATATGATGGGAACAATGATCCAAGCGATCACCTGGACGTGTTCAATGCTCAAATGGACCTCCAAACGATCGATCCCCTAGTAAAGTGCCGTGTCTTTCCCACCACACTAGGAATTACGCCTCGAACATGGTTCAGGCACCTCTCCACTCGTAGCATCGGCAGTTAGGAAGAATGCCAAAGAAAATTCATTGACCAATACCGAGAGCTGAAGAGGCAACGTGCGCCTCCTTGCCACCTTGCGATGATCTTCCAGTGCAAGGATAAGTCGCTTAAAGACTACCTTACCCGATTCAGGCAGGAGGCCAACTCAGTGGAGAATCCCTCGGAGGAGAGTATTTTAACATCCATCTCAGTGGGACTTTGCAAAGATGGCAAGTTGTATAGAAGCCTCTACAAGTCCCCCGCTTGAGATCTCACTGAATTCTATGATCGGGCAAGCAAACAAATAAGATAGGAAGAAACCTTCGAAACGGAGGAACCCAGACACCAAACGGGCTATAATGGTCCTTCTGCGATCAAAAGGAGGGTAGCGAGTGCCATACTGACCCCACTCCTCATCTCGCAAAGAAGGCCAACCCTCAGCGGCCCAGAGACCACTTCGAGAGCTACAACATTCTATCAGATGCCCAGGACAAAATCTTTGCCATGGAGAGGCATAATGAGGACTTCGGGAGGCCCAGACCCATGAGGGTGCCCACCACGTTCAGAGATCAAAGCAGATTTTGTGCCTATCATAACGAGGCTGGACACACTACCTCAGAATGTCGAATGCTAAAAGATGCCATTGAACACTGCATCAGAAGAGGCCGACTGCAGGATTATGTGGTAAGATCATCAGAGCATCACGCTTAGCAAGCTCAGTGAGTTATCACCCAAGAGCCTGAGCCCTCCATCTGAACCATATTCTAATCCTGTATTATTCGTCTGTTATCAAAGGTGTCTAGTTGTATCAATTATTGTATGCTGAATCAATGAAAATTGCCGATTGGCTAAAGAAATTCTAGACGAAGAGCTTTCACTCTGTCACCACAAACTTGCTTCAGCGAATGGTCCTCACCTCCCTGCAGCACTCTCTTCAGCGAATGGTTCTCACCTCGCTACAGCACTCACTTCAGCGAATGGTTCTCACCTCGCTACAGCACTCGCTTCAGCGAATGATTCTCACCTCGTTACAGCATTCACTTCAGCGAATGATTCTCACCTCACCCTGACTCTTATGCAAACGGGTCTTTACGTCTCAGGCGAGATATCTTGGACACGGCTCACATACGGCCCTCTCACTCTCTGACTCATAACGGGTGTAACAGTAAAAAAAATAGAGCACAACCGATTGGCTGAAAAAAGAAATTCTCATTAATCATTGAAAGCGTACATACAACAAGGTACAAAGCATTCATTACAGTTTCTGAAGGGAGAAGAACTCATCCCACGTACAGACCTCAACAAGTGAGGCGACGGTACATCAGGGGAAAAAGACTGAAGGCTTGGCAAGAAAAAAAGAAAAGACTACAAAAAGCCAGCTACCAATCGTTGGGCTTGCAGAAGAGCAGCAGCCCCAGAGTTCCTCCTGCTTATTCCTTCTGGTGCATCTTCTTGAGCCAGACCTAGAGCAATTCAAAAAGTCATAAAGTCGGTTGGCCAGGTAGTAGAGCCACTAGCGACGACTGGAGAAGGTGGCCAGAAGTCACCATGAGAACCCGTAGTAGTCTGCCCAGTGGTTCCCATGACGAAGCCATGTGCAACAAACTATCCATGTCTCCCACTATTCTGCAACAGGCCAACCATGTCTCAGCAAGCTTCGCAGGAAGCAAAGACACCAAAGCACAGGGGGCTTTTTAATCTCCTCCATTGTGTTTCTCTAGGATGGACAAAAGAGCGTCCCAAGCTATATATATAGACCCGCTCAGCCCTTTGAAGAATCTAAAAGGAATTTGGCCTGATCTTCATCCAACGGCTCTGAATGAGCAGTAATTCTACGCCAACGGCCAAAAATAGCAAACAGAGGAAAGCATGGCCTTATGCAGAATGAAAAGACATTTGACATGACACTTCGGTTAAAGAAGGATACTGACTAAAGATATGAATCAAAGCCTCAAAAATACGCAACTCCTAGTCCGCGGAGCAAACCGAGAGTTAGGGGGCTTAATGTTATATACAAAAAATGGCCGCATGGACTTACGACCATTGGGCGTTCAAAGGATCAGCAAGCCTCGCTATGCCCATCAAAAAGTGGCACAATGACGACTCTCCAGCGCCTTAGTATCCCAGCGTCCTAGCATCCCAGCGAGCAGTCTCTCACAAGGACCAGCTCGACGAGCAATCGATCACTCTGCTCGAGCCCGCTGCTTCGTCACCACGGCACCCAGGCTCCTCGACTGGGGGGCCCAACGCCCTGCTCGATCGCAAAACAAGCGACAGGCACATGCCTAAAAGGCCTACTTTATAGCCTATCTTGTACAATAGTCGGATTGTAGTCTTTTCACTATCTTTCTCATTTATTATTTGATATAATACAACTGTAGGTTGTAATTAATGCATGTCCCCCTCCTCCTTCTATAAATAAGAGAACCTTGTTAGAAAGGAAGAGGGTGAATCTTGTAAGTAGAAACTCTGCCAAAGCACTTACTAATAAAATTTTCACCGTGGACGTAAGGTCCAGTGCTGCCCGGATTTAGCTGAACCACGTTAAAAGCGTTGTTTCCCCCTTCTCCTCTTCCACTTGGCTCATCTTCCTCCGCACTTTAGAAGTAGCATTGGTCCACCGAATCTCCTCCTGTTGGCTGGAATTTGGGTCCTCCGTACGAACCGAATTTTACCGTCAACACATTTAAACATGATCATAACTAACCATCAATCTCAGGAGAATTATTCACTCATTGGATTTCTAAGAAAATCACGTCTTTTTTAAATATTTTTTAGAGTTTGAGGCTACCCTTATTATTCACCCTCACCCATCTAGACCTAAGCCTGCTTCTTGACTAGGTAGGTTACTTTTGTGGAGTACGGAGATGTATTGATGGTAATATTTGGCAGTTGGTTAGATTGAGTCTTTCCATGTACATGTGTGATTGTCACCTAATGAATGATGTACATTATTGTATCTAGGCTTTTGTTGCATTTTGTTTGTTTGTACAGGTCTTGAGTAAAGCGTGTGGCCCTCAACTATTGTATTGGCCTATGGCTTAGGATTTAAAAAATAGGAAAAAGTTTGTCAGATTTTTATTAAAAATATGATGAAACCTTTTTAATAAATGTGTCAATGTTGTTTTATTTGTCCATCTAGTCTTACATAGTTTTCAATTATCAAGTCACTTTCCATATAAGAAAGCATGTAACATCATAAGTTTTACTGCATGGCCTAGTTTAGTAGAAAATAGGTAACTTACTATGCTGGTCACATGTTAAGAATTGGGGTGTGACAAAGATGGTATCAGAGTATGGTCCAGAGTTCAAATGCATAATGTAGAGATCTCCAAGTACCAAATTAGGATACACATACTAAGTTTGTGTTAGTGTGCTCAACAGTACAAAATGTGAATAAGGATATATTGATACTCATTCTAAGACATATGTTGAAAATCTTTGCAATTTCTAAACATTTTGTTTATATATATATATCTGAATATTGCTCAAAATAATCTTTCTATTTGATGATAGGGAAATGCCACTTAAGATCCCTTAGTTCATATTGGATGTTGATCTAAAGAAGCATTCAAGGGAGTTTCTCATGAACCATCACCTTCACCACCATTTCGAGGCAGGGATAGAAGTAGGGCTAGAGGTTGAGGCCGTGGTAAAGGCTGAGGCTGTGGTAGACGTTGAGGTAGAGTTGTACGTGAATAAGTGCAACCAAAAACTTATTAACCTAAGATAATAGCTCTTTCTACTTCTTGAGCTTCAATAGTTCCTTCTACTTATGATGCCCTAGAATAGGCTAGAAACTTGCAAAGAGCCATAAATGACTTTGTAGATGAATTGACCTAACAAGGCTTCATAGGTAACAACATGAAGAACCAAAAATCAAGCACCATCACCCTTCCACCACTCACAGGATCAACACCTATGAATTTCAAAACCTATCTTTAAGAGCTTTGAAAGCTCAAACCTCCCTGTTGTTCAGGCCTTGGATCATTAATGGATCCTTTTTTATTTCGAGATTAGATTGAGAAAATATAGTGGGTCTTTGAGTGTGGAAAGGATGTCATGGTGAGATTGGTTGGATTCTAGCTGAATGGATTAGTCGCTGATTAGTTTCAGGCTTGGGAGAGTTGTAAAGTATCTAGGGAAATAGTGAACATTTGGGAGACATTTCATATGGCCTTCTTATAGTAGTTCTTTCTTGAGGGATAGTGGTATGCCAAATTACAAGACTTTATTGATCTAAAGCAAAAGGGATTATCAATTTTTGAGTATACCATCCAATTTCTCTACTTGTCCCAGTTTGCAAGATATATAATCTCTACTAAAAGGGACAAGGTTAGGAAATTTGTTGATGGCCTTAATGATAATTACTCCTATGTTATTCATGCTTCTAGGAGACCACATATGAATAAGTCTACAATAAGGCTATAGAATCAGAAGTGAGATTTACAAAAAGAAAGAAAGAAAAAGAGGGCAAAAGTAGTGCAAGAAAGAAATCAAGATATTAAGGTATTAGTGGAGATTCTAGATGGTAGTCATCTTTAGCTTGTAATGCACTTCCTTAATGGAGGTATGATGTGTAGTTTTCACTTATTGCATTTGGTTAGAGTAGCTAGAGTAGGAGATTGGTAGGAATCACTTCTATAGGTCACCACCTACTGGAGGATCTAGCTCTACGTATCCCACTCCAGTTAGACCAGAGACATCGGGACCATGTGGGACTTGTGGTAAAGTTCATCAAGGGGTTTGTAAATGGGAAACTAGAGCTTGCTTAAGTTATAGTCAAATAGGTCATATGGTAAAAGATTGTCCATATTGAGCAGCCTCGTCTAGTGACAATAGGGCTATGGGTGTGTCAGGGAATATTTCATCATGATTTGCAACATTTGTGAGACTACCACTATTTGGATATGGTGGGAGAGGAGGAGGTAAAGTTCCTTTTAATAGAGGTTGTGGTAATGGGCATAGTGCTATTGTAAGAGTTTATGCTTTGACTAGGTAGGATGCCTAGGCTTTCGATGTAGTAGTTATAGATATTTTGTCAATTAACTTTATTCAAGATCATATTTACTTGATTTGGATGTAACTCACTCATTTATTTCCATTAACTTATTTTATGACTTCCTAGACCCTGGCTCTCTTTGGTATCATAGTTATAAGTATCTACTCATTTGGGTCAAACATTGACTACTTGTGATATGTTACCTTCTTGTGAAATTGATGTGCATGGGATTGTTTTACCTTCAAATTCGATTGTGTTAGATATAATTGATTTTGATCTTATCTTGGCCATGGATTGGTTATCAACACATCATGCATGTGTGGATTGTCACGATAAGCTGGTTAAGTTTTATATACTAGATAAAGATCCTATTCTACTTTAAGGAGATAAGATCGATGCTCTTGTTAACCTTATTTCTGCTTTGAATGCTAGAAAAATGATTAGGAAAGGATGTGAGGCTTATCTAGCATATGTCAAGAAGAAAAAACATTTAGAACAATAAGTAGAAGATGTACTAGTGGTTCAAGAATTCTCAGATGTTTTTCCTAAAGAACTACCTAGAACTACCTAGAATGTCACTAGAGTGAGAAATTGAGTTTTGTATTGATATTACCCCAACCAGCGATCCTATTTCCATTCCACCTTATCGGATAGCACTAATAGAATTGAAAATAAAGTTACAAGACTTGATTGATAAAGGTTTCATTCAACCTCATACTTCACCATAAGGAATTCCAATGTTATTCATGAAAAAGAAGGATGGAATTTTGAGTCTATGTATTAATTAAAGGAAGTTGAATAAAGTCACAATGAAATATAAATATCCATTGAGAAGGATTGATGATTTGTTTGATCAACTTCAAGATGGATAATGCTTTTCAAAGATTGATTTGTGTTTAGGCTATCATCAATTATCCATTGAGAAGGATTGATGATTTGTTTAATCAACTTCAAGATGGTTAATGCTTTTCAAAGATTGATTTGTGTTTAGGCTATCATCAGTTATAAATCCAAAAGAAAGACATTCCAAAAACTACTTTTTGACTCGATATGGTCATTATGAATTTTTAGTAATGTCTTTTGAATTGACTAATGCTCTCACAGCTTTTATGGATTTGATGAACAGAGTTTTCCGACTTTTCCTTGATTGATTTGTAATTGTTCCCATTGATGATATCTTGGTGTATTCCCGTAGTGACCAAGAACATGAGCAATATCTCAAGATGGTTTTGCAAATTCTTAGAAAACATCAGTTGTATGCTGAATTTTTAAAGTGTGAATTTTGGTTATCCAATATGACTTTCCTGGGATATGTAGTTAACAAGGAAGGTATCAATGTAGATCCTGACAAAGTTGAAGCATTTGAAAATTAGCCCAAACCTACCTCAGTGATTGAGATTCATAACTTTTTGGGTTTGGTCGGGTATTATTGTTATTTTGTAAAGGATTTTTCTTGAATTTCAGCACTTTTAACCAAGTTAACTTAGAAAAACACCAAATTTGTCTGGTTCGATTTGTGTGAAGCTAGCTTTGAGTGACTCAAAGAGTGTTTGACCACAACACCAATGTTGGCTTTACCTTTGAGTGGTGGCAGCTACACAATTTACTGTGATGCCTCGAGAATAAGCCTTAGATGTGTTCTAATGTAGCATGGTAAGGTTATAGCTTACACGCCTTGACAACTCAAGAAACACAAGCATACTTATCCTACCCATGATTGAAAATGGCCACAGTGGTGTTTGCATTGAAGATTTGGCAGCATTATCATTATAGAGAAACTTGTGAGATTTACACTGATTATAAGAGCTTGAAATACACTTTTGAACAGAAAGACCTGAATTTAAGATAACATTAATGGATGAAACTTGTAAAAGATTATGATCGATGTTCAAAAAAGACCAATTATTCAAGAATGGAAATTAGTGGAATCCAATTGCAAATATCAGAACTTAGGATATTTCTAGTACAAGTGCAAGTATATTTTCCACTAGTTGACCAAATTGTGGCGACATGGATTCAAGATGAGAATGCAAATAAGCTACTTGAAAAAATAAAGAAAGAGCTAGATTCAGGCTTTGCAAGGTATGAACAAGGTACCTTGACATATCATGGTCAAATTTGGGTGCCTAAAGTAGATGGATTGTGACAACAACTTATGCATATGGCCCACTCTTCTTCTTATGCTATGAATCCAAGTAGTAACAAGATGTACCAAGATTTGAAGCCAAGATATTGGTGGGAAGAAATGAAATGTGACATAGTGGATTTCATTTCCCGATGTCTCATGTTTCAACAAGTTAAAAATGAACATCAGAGACTTGCAAGTTTATACCAGAATTTGGAGATTCCTGAGTAGAAATGGGAAATGGTTACCATGGATTTCCTTACTTGATTGCCAAGGACTTCAAAGGACTATAATTATATATGGGTACTTATAGATTGTTTGATAAAGAGTGACCATTTTCTTCTAGTAAAGACTACTTATTTAGCTTCATAGTAAGCTCAGTTGTACCTAGATTAGATTGTCTCTCTTCATGGTGTTCCTTTATCTAGCATATCTGATTAGGGTACTTAGTTTATAGCTCATTTTTGGAGATTTTTTTAGGAAGCCTTGGGTTAATAACTTCACTTTAGTATTCATCCTCAAATAGATGGACAATCTAAGAGAACAATTTAAGTTTTAGAAGACATGCTTTGAGCTTGTGTGTTGGAATGTAAGGGTAGTTGGATGCGATATCTATCTTTGATTGAATTTACTTATAATAATGGTTACTATTCTTCAATTCAAATGACTCCTTTTAAAGCATTGCATGAGAGGAAATGTAAATCTTCTATTGGTTAGTTTAAGGTAGGCAAGACAAAGTTGTTAGGCCCAGATTTGGTTCAAGATGCGAATGAAAAGGTCATGATTATTAAAGAAAAATTAGTAACTACCTCGAGCGGTTAAAAGTCATATGCAAACAAGAGTAGTAGAGATTTGGAGCTCTAAGTGGATGATAAGGTACTTTTGAAAATATTTCCTATGAAAGGAGTGATGAGATTTAGCAAGAAGGGAAAGTTAAGTCTTAGTACATAGGCCTATTCCCTATAGTGAAGAAAGTAGGCATCATGGCTTTCAAGCTAGATTTACCTTTATAATTAGAAAGCATTCATCCCATTTTTCATGTGTCCATGTTGAAAAAGTATGTCCTAGATTTGTCGCACATACTTCCGCACATCCCTATTAAGCCAGATAGTCACTTGAGTTATGAGGAGCGTCCTGTAACTATTATAAATCAACATGTCAGAAAACTTTGCTCCAAAGAATATCCTTCAATGAAGGTCCTATGGGAAAACCATGGGAAAGAAGAGATGACTTGGGAACTCAAACTAGTCATGAAGGACAAATATCCATATCTATTTGCATAATGTCTCGGTACGAATCCATCTATTCTAATGTTGTTAGAGCTATACTTTTAATAGTTAGTAAAAGCATTTGTACCATCTTAGTTGCAATCTTGCTTATAGAATTTGAGGGTGATTTCGTTTGAGGGAGAGAATTTGTGACACCTATTATATTATGTTAGTTAATAATAACTAAGAAAATAAATTAAATTAATATGTAGATTTTTGATAAATTGTGTGTAGGTTAGTTAGTAATCAAATAGACATGAGGTATAATTTAGTCTTAATATTGAAATATATGAAATATTGTAAGTAAAGTGTGCAAATAAAAACTATTTAAAATTATGCTTTGTGTTTTAGAATGCACTAGAAAATTTAAAACAAATATATATATATATATATTAATATATTGAATTCTTTTTTTAGAACCAAAAATACCCCCTTTTTTCTTCCTTTACTTTGTGAACAAAGGAGCTCTTGCTCTAGAGAAAAATTTCTTTAGCCTCCCTCCAATCTATTTGCATCCACTTTAGCTTGCCAGAAGTTGCTTTTTACTCACTATCATCAACCTTGCTTGTAATTCATTGGCACATTAATAATAGGTTATCAAGTCCCTGGTTCTTCATTACCACTGCTTGTTTGGTAAGAAGCTTTCATCCCTGGCGAGTTTCTTTGGCCAATCTCCCCTTCGCATTGCTATCATCTTTTAGTCACACATTTCACTGGTCATGCTCTACCCTATTATGTCAACCAATCGAACCTTGCTCTTTTTGACCGGAGTTGGGCTATTTGTGGCAACTAGAGCTAGAGCTATTCAAGATGGCTGACAACTTGTTGTAACTAGTGATCAGAGACTACAGCTAGACCAGTTTCCTTTTTCCTCATGCTTAATCAACAATACTAGCCAGAAAACCCCCCAACACTATGTCAAACTAGTGAGTTCATTTTTACTCTTTCTTAACTTCATTTTCTCATGTCTTAAAATGGAACTTAAGTGATTAAAATGTTTTATTTCAAATTAGAAACTAATTTTAGTAGACGATTGATGAACATTGGTTGTTAGGTTTTCATGAACTTGTTGGATAGGTTATTTTTGAAAGTTGATATTTAAGGTATAATCTGAAGTTATCTTGCTACCTTTAAAGGTAAGTGGATAATTTTACTCTTCTTTTTGTGATTATTATATAGATGTTTATTTTGTTTACTATTGTGAACTTGGACACCATAAGACACTATG
>JANHAO010024546.1:0-11602 GCA_026873985.1 Saraca asoca
AAGGAAACAGAATAGATGTAGAATAAAGAAAGCAGAATAAGAGAAGAAGAAGAAGAAATAGAAAAAGAAAGAGAAGAAGAAGAAGTATAATAAAAACAAGAAATCTAAAAATAAAAATTAAAGTGCAAAACTTAAACTCTTGAAATAACAAAACTGTAAAAGAAAGAAAACCTAAAGCAAGAGAAGAGAGAAGAGAGAAGAGAGAAATAGCCTAAACCTCAAAGAAGGATTCTAAAACTATATATGTTGTAAATTTGATAACAAAGTGTCCTATTTATAGCCTTTTTATGTGTTCACCACGGTTGGGCTTCATAACACGGGCTGGGTGTGCTTCATGAGATTGCATTTATCATATTAAGCTTGCTAACTTGTAACATGGCCTGGCCGTGTTGTGTAACACGGTCGTGTTACGTGCTATCTCTTTGAGTTTCTTCACGATTTCTTCTCCTGGATTGTTCCAACACCTAACATGGCCAGGTCATGTTAGGTAGCACGACCGTGCTCTGTGCATGGTGTTTAATTTCTTCGTAATTTCTTCCCAAGATCCTTACAGCACCTAACATGGCCTGGTCATTTTCCATGGCATGACTGTGCTAGGTGTATTCTTCATGTTTTCTTTAATTTTTGCTTGTTTCTTGCATGGATTCTCCTTCTAACTTTTCTTTGATTTAGATGCAACTTCATTCTTCAAGTTTCTTTCTCATTTTTAGGTCTTTTTGTCAATCTACATAAAACACACAAACAGAGAGCAGTATCTAGGACAAAGCATAAAATCAAAGTAAAAACATCGAGAAAACACAAAATACAATTAACAAAATGGACTAAAACTATCTTATTTTCATGCCCTTTTTCCCATTTATTAGGGATGTGTGTGGTGATCTTCGAGTTGAGCCTTGTTCTCAATGATCTGAGGTTGCTACTTTAACCCATGTTGACCAACAACTTTGGCTTGTATTTAGTGACCTTATACCTTAGTCCAGCAACCTCAATCCCAGGTGAGCTAGGTTGTTATTAGCTAAGTATGTCCATTAGGCTTTTACCAGCCCATTTGCACGATCCCAAAAATACCCACAACATTAGCCCCCAGCTCAGTGCAACCTGTGGACTAGGAGTTGTAGTTCACTAGTAAAAGCTATCAACCATGATTTGCCATGCCATCATTTATCTGTGCTAACTTATGCCATCATTACCGCATTTAATGTGTGCATTTTTTCATAGCCATCAGTGAGGCAATGACAGAGCCTTTCTTTTCAGTGGTTAGTTAGATCAAGGGTAATTGATTAGTTTCCTAATCTAATGGTGAGGCTGATTGAGTTATATAAGGTAAGGAAAAACCCTTCTTTCCCTCTCACTTGTTACCTTTGAAAACCTACGCTTTTGTTCCTTGCTTGCTTTTCAAGCTCTCATCTGGTGATTGCCATTCTTTATCTTTTCTGCTTCACCAAGTCTGCAATAGCAACCTTTAGGTTTGGTGTGCTAGAGATTGATTGTGCTCATCATACTTTTTTCTGGATTCTCTTCTCTAGACCCATCTCATTCCATTGATTTAGTAAGTCCTTTGAACACAACCTTGGTTCTAAGATTCTACTTTTCATGAATGCTTTGCTTTATGGGTTTCTGATATTTGGTGGCTTGGTTTGGTAGTGTTCATTTATTAGTTGCTAGGAAATTTTTTCTTGTTGATTGATTCTGTAGTATGTTTACTAGCATGCTTGTCATTATTTTAAAAACTATCGTGCCATCTGTTTCATAAAATGCCTCTAAGTTTTGAGGTCATAAATTGTTGGATTTAGGTTTTTATCTGTCTTCCTAGTTTTAGCATCTTGATAGGTTCATTGATTGAGCCATGTATCCAATGGTTTAGGTCTTAGATGTGGTGATATGTGGCATGTATGGCCTATTGCATAAGATATTCCTTGTTAGCTTTAGCTTTTAGGTATAGTATGCTTTCAGTGACTTGATCATTCCTTCTTCTATGTAGATGGCAGGTCATAGACTCCGAGGTCACCAGGTAGGGAGTGCCGATGATTCTGACTCTCCAACTTGAAGTGGGGAGTTGATGCATTTCATAGATGAAGTGACCTCTGGGAGTGGCAAGGTTGCTAAGAGGCTTACTGCTCATCCTAATCCTATTGAGGGCTAGTAGATCACTAAGAGTCAGAGGCCCTCAGACCATATAGTGTTCAAGCACTACTCTTCTATCATCAAGCTCAACAAGCTCAGGGGCATAATTGAAACATATTATCTTCCCAAGGGCAGTCTAATTAAGGCTTCTTCTCCTGATGACCACTTGGCTTATCCCTCTCCAGGATTTGTCGCTATTAGCTCCCACCATCTTATTGTTAGGCTTAGGTTCCCAGTCCATCCTTACCTTGTAGAGTTGTTGAATAAACTAAAACTCTCCCCTTTTCAGCTCACACCAAACTTATATTCTCAATTCACCTTTCTTGCCCTCTTATACTTTAGGAATAATCTCCCTTCTCCTTAGGTTAAGGTTCTTTGCTATCTATTTAGCATCAAAAGCATGGGTCAGAATGATGAGATTTACTACCTGGCAGCTTGGCAGATTAAGTACAAGAGGATCTTGCTACAAGGTGATTCTAAGGGCAAGTCTAATGTGGGGAATTATAAAACCCATTGGTTTTATGTTTCATGCCCATTTTTGTGTCATCTTTGCAGTTTTGGTTTCATCTTTACTCTTGGTAAGCAAGTTAAGGACGTGTGAGCTTTGCATGAATTCATGTTTTATTCTTTGATTCTGACATTCTGTTTCTTTTTGTAGACAGAGCTGGCAAGGAGAAACCAATATTAGAGGTCGAGGAGGTTGACATGTTGGGCCAGTTCATTGTTATGGATGATCTTAAGAATGATCTTAAATTTGATGAAGATCTCCTGCATTCACATAAGCTTGCTCCAGCCTTAAATATCAAGCTCACTAGAGACATCAGAGTTCGTGGAACTAGCAAGGTTAGTCTAGCAAACTTTGAAGAATACGAAGACATGTTGAGGCTTAACCTCTGAATGCCAGGAACCCCTTGCTCTTCTTGGTCTACTGGCCATGTTGTTGTCACGACTTCGTCAGCTCCTGCTGTTGTTGAAGCCCCTACTATTGCAAGTCAATATTCTTCAGTCATACCAGTAGTATCCCCTCAATTGTTGGCTCCCACCTTGCATCCTGAGGTGGACAAGGGGATCAAGGTTGTATCCCTATCTAAACCCCCTACCAAAAAAACAAAGAGTGGTCAAGGGGAAGAGAGTTATTGCTATTATAGAAAAAATGGTACCTAAGGTTGAGGCCGAGGAGTGACCTGCTGGTCTTGGCCCAAAGATGGGAGAGTATTTTGACTTCCTTCGAGAAAATGTTGAGCTGATCCTAGGTCCTTACAATAGGGCCAAAGTATTAGAGTCAGAGGAGTTCTTGGGTGAAGGATTGATGGGCTATATAGCTCGTCATGGCCTGTTGGTAAGTAAAGTCTTTTCACCTTGATTCTTTTGCCTTTTTGTAATCTGACTTGACCATTTGATTTTTCAAAATGTGTTGATAGCAATAAAGTTGAGGGACACACATCGAGCTTAGGATGAGGGGAAGGGAAAACTTGAGAGTGACTTGGCTACTAGATTGCTAAGGTGTTGGAGCTGAAGGAGAGAACTAGAGACACCGAGGTCACCAAGAAAGAAGCTGAGGAAGCTTCATCTTGTGAGGTGGCAAACCATGAGGCTGTCACGTCAACCTTACTATAGGCCTCAATAAGGTGGTTGACGAGCTGTCGAGAGTAAAGGCTGAACTATATGCAACAACGTAGTGAGTTGAGCCTTTTGAGAAGAAATATGAGGCGACCAGGGATTAAGTTACTTTGGCAAAAGAGGAGGTCACTCGAGCTAAGGTAGAGACCACCGTGTTGGTTGTGAAAGCTAAAGAAGAGGCAGTGTCTAAAGCCATCATTAGCTTCTTGTTCACCTTGTGGGAGGAGCATTTGGAGATGGACTTTTCCTTTTTTGGCAGGAATGTTCTTAAAGCCATTAAGGCTTCGAGGAGGATGCGAAGATAGCTTCTCTCGATAGAGGTTCACAGTTAACAGGTGGAGCTTCTCCTGCTCGGTACTTGATTCAAAGAAAGAGCAGTTCACAAGTTATGGAAATTGCTAGTGATCAGATGATGGATGACCTACTTACCTCATATATGGACCCTTCTACCCAGAGCATAGCTTCTAAGGGATAGTCTCCCTCATAGGCCATAACTTGTAGTAATCTTGAATTTAACTTTGTACTTTTCGATGTAAATTCTCCTCATTGAGGGAAGTCTTTAATGAACTTTTTCATAATATTGTAGCTTTATTCTTGCTTTATTTGTCTAAGTTTCCATAGTTGTATGTTCAGTAAGCCACAAACGATGCCCTAGCTGGTAAACCATAACAATGTATATTTGTCATATTTGTCAGGCCAAAGTAAGTTGCACGAGTCATGTGCCTAGGTAGGTCACATGAGAGCTACACCTCAACTAGCACGAGTTGAGTGCTCAGGTAGGTCGCATGAATGTGGTGCCAAGTAGTAGGTCACATGAATGTGATGCCAAGTAGTAGGTCACATGAATGCAGTGCCCAATAGTAGGTCACATGAATATGGTGCCTAGTAGTAGGCTGCATGAATGCAGTGCCAAGTAGAAGGTTACATGAATGTAGTGCCAAGTAGTAGGTCTCATGAATGCTGTGCTATGTAGTAGGTTGCATGATTGTGATGCCAAGTAGTAGGTCACATGAATATGGTGCCAGGCAATAGGTCGAATGAATGCGGTGCCAAGTAGTATGACACATGAATGCAGTGCCAAGTTATAGGTCGCATGAATGTGGTGCCAAGTAGTAGGTCACATGTATGTGGTGTCGAGTCTTTGTAAGTATGTCAAGTTGAATGCCCTTTCCAGATTAGAAGAGCGAGTGCTTGCTTCTGGATTGGAAGGCTAATTGCTGGTTTTTGGATTAGAACTCTGTTAAAAGTTTATTCAGAAATTAGTAAACAGTCATAAAAATTTTAAAACTATATTAGGGGATTAGATACGCAAGCTCATGTTCATTGATAATATGGGTGGAGATGTTCAGTGTTCCAAGCTTGTGGGACTTCAACTCCATTCAAGCTTGTTAAGTGATAAGCTCTGTTTCCCAAATTTTCCTTGATTATGTATGGGCCCTCCTAGTTTAGACCTAGCATCCTGTCACTAGCCTTGTGAGCTCTGAAGAGGATGAGGCACAGAACAAGATCACTAGTTTTGTAGCGTCAAACTCAGACCTTCCTATTGTAGTATCTTGTGATTCGTTACTGATAGGTTGCAACTCTGAGGCGAGCTATTTTTCTGTTTCTTTTGCAAGGTTGAGGTTTGTAGCAAGCAACTGATTGTTATCCTCTGGATTGAAAGTAGCTCTTCATTGTGAAGTTACCTCAAGTTCAGTTGGGATCATGGCCTCGGATCCATACACCATTGAGAAGGGAGTTTCTCCTGTGGTGCTTTGAGCTATAGTTCTATAAGCCTAAAGCACCTTCTGTAGCTTGTCTACCCATGCTCCCTTCCTAGCCTCCAACCTTATCTTTAGGATCTATTTGATAATTTTCTTGATAGCCTTGACTTGTCCATTGGCTTGAGGATGGTCTATGACTGAGAAACATTTCACGATCTTGAGATCAATATAGAACCTGATGAATTGCTTGCTTTTAAATTGGGTCTCGTTGTTAGTCATGATCTACTGAGGGACTCCAAACCTATAAATAATATTAGCCCATACAAACTTTTCAATCTTGAAGGAAGAGATTTTCACTAGTTCCTTTGCCTCTGCCTACTTAGTGAAATAATCAACAGCCACAACTACATGTTTGCACTTCCCACAACCTATCAGGAGCGGTCCAATCAAGTCCATGCCCCAGATTGCAAAAGGCCATGGATTAACCATTTGTTGCAGGTAGGCTAATGGAGCTTGTGGGACCTTGGTGAACCTTTGACACTTGTCACACTTCCTAACGAGGTCGATGGTGTTCTGTTTCATTATAGGCCAATAAAATCCTTGTTGGAGTACTTATTGAGCTAAAGATAGCCTCTAGCATGATCCCTATAATAGCTGGCATGAATATCCTTCAGGATGGTGTCACAATCATGACCATCTATGCACCTTAGGAGTAGGGTTAAAAATCCCTTTTTATACAACATGTCATTATAGATGCAATATTTGGCTGCTTGAGCTCGCAATTACTTCTATCTTGTCTTTTAGCAATTTGCCATCATATAGGTAATCCAAGATTGGACCCATCCATGAATCTTGCAGCATGATAATTGCCATTAGACATCTTTTTGCTCCATGCTAGGTGATGGGCGGAGCTCTACTAGGATTGCTCCTAAGAAATATGCATTTCTGGTTGTGGCAAAGCAGGCTAATGTATTTGCATGCGTGTTCTGAGCTTATGGGATCTAATTGATCTCATATTGTTAGAAAAAACCAAGCAATTCCTGAACTTTTTGAAGGTAGATGGAGAATCTTCGACCCCTTTGTCTAGTATTCATCTTGTATGTGATAGACTATGACTTAGGAATCACTGTATATCTTCAGGTTTTTAGCTTGCATCTCTCTTGCTAGATGGAGCCTTGCTAATAATGCTTCATATTCAGCTTCATTGTTTGTGGCTTGAAAACCAAATCATAGTGCGCAGAGGATTTTGTGTCCTTCTGGGCTAATCAGAAGCATTGCTACCCTAGCCTTCTGCTCGCTTGATGACCCATTGACATACAATTCCCAATATGGAGCCTCTAAGGCCCCTGCTTCCTGTTCTATAGGCCATGTGAACTCTGCTAAGGCTTACCCCTTGATTATTGGCGTGGGCTTGTATTCAATGTCGAATTAGGCTAGCTTGATTGTCTACTTAAGCTATTTGTCGTTTGCTGTCTGAGTGGGAACTGTGTGAGCACTTCTATGGTATGTGCCTAGAAGTAAGGTCACAACTTCCTTGATGCTACCATGAGGTAGTAGGCAAGCTTCTTCATCGGCAAGTACCTCATTTCAGTATCTAGCAACCTCTTGCTTACATAATAGATTGGGAACTAAGCTCTACCTTCTTCTCATACCAGTGCTACACTGAGTGTGTGTTAGGATGCCCTTAGGTAAAGATGAGCTGCTCACTTTCCCTTGGTTTGGATAAAAGAGAAGCTTGGCCCATATATTGCTTTAGTTGTTGGAAAGTGACCTCAAACTCTTCAGTCCACTTGAACTATTTTGCCTTCTTCAACACATCGAAGAATAGGATGCATTTATCTGTTGCTTTGGAGATAAATCTATTGAATGTTGTGACCTGACCATTAAGGATTTGTACATCCTTGATTTTGATAGGGGATCTCATATTGATATGTGCCTTGATCTTCTCTGGATTTGCCTCAATTCCCCTATTATTGACCATGAATCCCCAAGTGCATACTTATATAGATTCAGTTTCATCTGATACTTCTTTAGAATTTGAAACATCTCCCCCAGATCACGGACATGGTTGGTGATCTGTTCAGACTTCACCAACATATTGTCCACATAAACCTCCATTATTTTCTTGATCTACTCCTTAAACATCATATTCACCTACCATTGGTAGGCTGCCCCTGCATTCTTTAGTCCAAAAGGCATCACCATGTAATAATATAGCCTATGATCAGTAATAAACGAGGTGTGTTTTTCATCTTGTGGGTCCATAGGGATCTGATTGTACCCCTAGTAGGCGTCCATGAAGCTGAGAAGCGAGTAACCAGCAGTTGCATCTATGAGTTGATCAATCATTGATAGGGGGAAGCTATCCTTTGGACATGCCTTATTGAGGTCTATAAAATCAATGCAAGTTCTCCATTTCCCATTCTTCTTTTTTATGAGCATAGGATTGGCCACTTAAGTTGGATAGAAAACTTCTCGGATGAACCTATTTGCCAGAAGCTTATCCACTTCTTCCTTGAGAGTGATGTATCACTCAATAGTCATTGGCCTCCTCCTCTGGCGGATTAACTTGTGATAAAGGTCGATGTTGAGCTCATGTGACATGGCTTTGGGATCAATTCCCACCATATCCTTATGGTTCCAAGCAAAAATGTTGAGGTTTGTTTTAAGGAATTTGGCTAGTTAGTTTTTTACATTCTAGGACAAGTTTTTTCTTAGCTTGAGGCATCTCTCAGCATCTGCCTTGCTAACTTGTACATCTTCAACCTCCTTCATTAGACCAGTTGCTCTGTTTGTGTCTACCTCATAAGGGTTAAGGTTGTGGTTGATCCCTATTGTGCTCATAGCTCATGGTTCTCTGCCAGAAACCATATTAACCTTTTTCCCTCTCACCCCTAGCTTGACAGTGTCCTTGTAGCAATGTCGGGCTATGTGCTACTCACCTCGCACACATTTGATTCCATTAGGGGTTGGGAACCTAATAGTAAGTGCCCTAGTTGATGTGATCATGTCTAGGTCATTCATTACAAGTCTCCCCAGTACCACATTGTATGTTGAGGGACAATTAGCAATTACAAAATCTGCTAATACAATGGCTTGATGACCTAGACCCCTCAAGAGTGATAGGAAGCTTGATCTACCTTACTAGTACTATTGCATCTCCTATAAATCCATTAAAGGGCTATAGGGAAGGCTTCAGTTAACCTGTGCTTAAACCCATTTGTTCAAAACACCCTTCGTACATGACATTCATTGAGCTACCTATATCGATCATAATTCTTCATACCTTGGTGCTACCAATTCTAGCTCAGATAACTAGTGCATCATCATGGGAAGAATGTACCCCTCGTGCATCTTCATCTATGCAGGTGATGTTGTCTAAGGTCATCCTTGCTTTCTTGGTGGGACCCTCGAATTCATTGTGTCCTATAAATAGGACATGATTTGCTTCTCACACGTAGCATTCATGTGACCTATTTGAGGTACTTGCAATGTGAGGCTCACCGTGAATGGTAAATATAGTTCTTACCAAGGGTGTGTCTTCTTGCTCAAGAGCTTGTCGACGCTGCTGCCTACTGGTTGCTGATGCTGCTAAGGTCGCTATTTTATAGGTCGCACCACATAATCTCTTAAATGACCTTTCTTGATTAGGTCCTTAATTGCATCCTTGAGTGCCCTATATTCCAAAGTATTATACCCAATTTCATCATGATAAGCACAATACTTGTTCTTGTTTCTGAACTTGTCAAGAGTCCTTATGGGGTTGGGCTTCCTGAAATCCTCCCTATCTTTCTCCATTGTAAAGATCCTTTCTTGAGTATCTGACAAGACACTATAGTTGTCATGGCGACCTTTAAGCTGAGATCGCTTGTTCCTGGCTGTCATCATCTTGACTTTCCTTGCTATTCCTGACATTGCTCCTCTTTTTACTCTGGTTGGAGCTATTTGCCTTATCCTTGGACTTCTTAGGGCCAAAGGTTTCCTCCTACCTAATCTCTTTGGTAGCTTGTTCATGGAATTCACCTAGGTCCTTTATTGGGGACTTGTATATGCTCTCATATAGCTTTCCATCTTTGCGGGGTCTCGTTAAGATCACTATTAAGATGCTTTCATATGAGGGGTTCTCTACATTACTAACCTTATGTTTGAATTAGGTAATGTAGTCTATTAGTGATTTGTTCTTTCTCTAAAAGACTATTGTGAGGTGGTAGGGTGGTGTAAGCTACCTTCTCAGTGCCTTGTACTAGTTGATGAATCTCCTCTGGCATTCTTCCCAACTGCCAATGCTGTGAGCTTTGAGATTCCTGAACCATATTCGAGGTATGTTCCTTAGAATGGCTAGGAAGACACGACACTTGACCAATGGATTAGTTGTTTGAAGATCCATCTATACATTGAATGCATCCAGGTGGTCATATGGGTCATTATCCCTATTGTATTATAGGATAATGGGAATTTTGAACTTGTGAGGGAGAGGCTTTTTCTCGATTTACCTGGTGAATGGTGCCCTCTCCTTGTAATGATCTCGGTGGTCCTGAGCTCAAAGGCATTATTCCAATTGCTCTACCTTTTAAAGCAACTCCTCTACCATATGGTCTTGAGCCTCAGACCGATAGCTAGAAAATGGCTGACTCCTTTTTTTGTCATGGGAGTGGTGATATGAGGTTCTATGCTTTCTTTGCTCGTGACCCGTGAGCTTTGATATGAGAGATGTCTCTAATTGGTTCTGTTTGAGCCTTTAGCTTGACGTGAACCTCCACGTTGCTGTTAATCTCCTTCATCATTATCACGAGCTCGATGGATCTCTGATCTTGGCCGTGAGTTAGTAGAGTGAGCTGAATAGGTGTGCTAAAGTACTTCTCTGGTCGGCCTCTCCTCCTAAGCTCCTTCCTGTGGTTGTTGGAAAGCTTCTTTCTATGCAGTGCCCCAACCTGCTCTTATGAGCCCTGTGCTTGTGCATGAGTCAAAGCCTTAACCACCTTAGCCAACTCTCCTACCATTTTCTCAAGTGGCTCATGATATTGATGCGATGCTTATATTCCATTAATAACAGTAGGTTGGTGTGAGGCCATTGGGGACATGCTGGTGGTAACAACTATGTGGGGACGGTAGAAGTGCTTGCTGTAGGGAGGATTGGATCCCTCTGCTGTTCCATACGACCATAATGTTGATCAACTGTAGCATTTGAACTCTGGGTGGTTCTTCCTCTAGCCATCAGAAAATCAAGGGGAATGCAGTTTAGGGCCCTCCTTCTAGCGCCAAAATGTTAACAGTTGAATCTAGTCAACCCAAGTCCAGAACCTTAAAATACATATTGAATGTAAATCAAGAGAGAGAAAGAGAGGAAGAACATGGAGACACTAGAAATTTTTAATGTAATTTGGCTAAAGTCAATTCGACCCCTACGTGCTACTCTTTGTTGAGTGTTTTCTATCTGATGATTGATTGTCCTATGTACAATGATTTCATCCCCTTTTATAATGGTTGAGGGGTTAGAGTTTGAATGTAAATCTATAATAGATAAGTATCATGACTTGATTAGAATTACATAATAGATAATAACAGTTTCCCATAAAAATAGGAAGCTAAACAGATTTACTTGGATTGATGGTTGGGGATGTGTGCTGTGATCTACGAGCTGAGTCTTGTTCTCAATAATCTGAGGTTGTTACTTTGACCCATGTTGACTAGCGACCTTAGCTCATATTTAGTGACTTGATGTCTTAGTCCAGTGACCTCAATCCTAGGTGAGTTAAGCCTTTATTAGTTGAGTTTGTCCATTGGGCTTTTACCAACCCATTTGCGCGATTCCAAAAATACCAACAACAAATAATGATGAGGAGGAGTTGCAATTCTCATGATGTAATGACCTAGAGTTGAAGGAGTTATTTATCATCATAGTTCCCATTTTCCAATTCTACTAGAGAGCTAATACACTATCTTAGTGTCAATTAAAGAGAAATAGAGGTTGATATGAAACTATACAACATATTTAGAAAAAAACTGGAAAGAAGAATAAAAACATACAGACCAAGAGAAAATATAGGTCATGTTGTTAAGGTGATAACAAAAGATTTGACATAGTTAATTGGCCTCATACTTAGCATTGTAAGAGTTAAATTGTCATGTTTGCAGCTGAGTTTAGATGCATTTTG
>JANHAO010024547.1:0-11591 GCA_026873985.1 Saraca asoca
TTTCAGTAGCATGAATTTGAAGTTTTGGTCATTTGAAATGCCAAGTAGATGCTCAACACCTGAAGTCCTTATCTATTTTTTTTCAAAGGTGGTCAAGCTATTGGATGACCTAACCTTGTTGGTGCACTGATATTTTTATCAATCAATTCATGTTATATTTTTTCTCTATATAGTCAACATGTATAATTAAGAATTTTCAAAATGACACGCAGACAGAGAAAATAGAGCTGGAAACTACTGTCGTGGATGAAACAAAGGAGCGTGAGTCATACTGCGGAGGGAATAGAAGATATAGTGGTAAGCATATTGTTCTTCTCCTCTGTCTACCTTCTGGCCCAAACTATCTCTTAAGCCCACACTCTGGACAAAAGTTAATGTCAGTTTGGATGATTACTCATGTGACCTTGTAACTTATGGTTGGGATTTAAATAAATTACTGGCTCGGAAACTGATAATGTTTTATTAAGCATCATTGCCATCTAAGAAAGTATATATGTATCTGTCTCTAGCAGCTCATTTATTTGGAATTTCTGCATTTGGCATCTACTAATACCTGATTCTCTTATGTCTCAGATTTCTATTCTGTCCTGTCAGAGGGAAGTGGTACTGATTCTGTAGCTGATAATGAAAGTCAAGATGGAGTGGACATTGAAACAGATGATGATGATGGAATATATTTTGACACAAATGAGTTTTTGTCTGCAGATGCTTTAAGAAGTGCTTCCTACCGAAGCAGGGAAGGTATGGGAAATGCTTGTATATACGATAGGGATTCTTGTTCTTCTGATGGTTTGTATGGGATTGAGAAGATCAGAACTATAAACTATCCATATGTCAAAAGAAGAGATAATCTGCCAGAGCCAAAAGAGAAAGAGAAGCACATTGGCTTGTGGTCAATTATTAAGGACAATATAGGGAAGGATCTTTCTGGAGTTTGTCTCCCGGTTTATTTTAATGAACCACTATCTTCACTGCAAAAGTGCTTTGAAGATCTGGAGTATTCTTACTTGGTCGATAGAGCATTGGAGTGGGGAAAGCAGGTCAGGTCCTCAACTGTGCTTTTCTTTTGTCTCAAAGTAGTTAAAAGCATGATCTTGTAGTTTCAATTTATCAAGATGGATAATATGCTGTGTTAAACTCAAGAAAACTGCTTATGAAAATTTCAACATTGTGTATAGCTTAATAAATTGTAATTGATCAACAATTTTTTATTATTGTAGTTGTACCTTGCAGTTCCCATATTTTTGTCTACAGTTTGTTTTCTCAAATTGAGCCTCTTATGCCCTTAACTAAGAATCATCAGCTATCCTTAGAGGAAAGAAAAAACAAATTGTTCGTCCTTATTCCATACATATCCTACTACTAAACTAATTCTATTATAACTATCCCTACAATTACCCAAAGGTTAATTAATATCACTAAAAAAAATCCTCAAGAAAGTTACTTAGAATCATTCAAATCACTCCATTTTTATCATTGTCCCTCTGCAGTTGTCTGGCATCAGCCTATAAGAAGCAAAATATAGTTTGATTTACCATGCAAGTGTAACCACCATTGGGCCTGAAAGGACTTGCAACGGAAATCAAAGTGTTATGGTTAGTTTTATATAACTTGATCTAAAGATCCCGGAACTAAATGGAATCTCACTCCATGCCATAAAAATCGTAGAGCCTTGAAGCTGATAGGGTCAGTCTATAAAGTATGGGCTGTGATGATGAGTTTACACGACTATCATTTTATATTTTAAAGTATGGTTGGCCAGGACTTGTTACAATTCCAGTTTGATGAAGAATGTGATATCAACTAAGTTCCAGTAACAAATTGAATTTTCCATTTCAAGTGCATGTTTCTATATTCTTTTTGTTTATTGGGTTGGCATTATCTGAAAATGTTGACTGAATTTAGGGTTTGACATGGTGCAGGGAAATGATTTGATGAGAATTCTAAATATTGCAGCCTTTGCTGTGTCTGGTTATGCATCAACAGAAGGTCGACAGTGCAAACCCTTCAATCCTCTCCTTGGGGAGACTTATGAAGCTGACTATCCAGATAAAGGACTTAAGTTTTTCTCTGAAAAGGTACCTGGCTTTCTACCTGCTAATTGGCTTTTACATTGTTATAGTTTGAGTCAGAATTACAGACAAATACTAGAAGTAAACTCATCATTTTGTTGTCTCATTGTCTGCCTCATTAAATCTGTAAAATGGTAGTGACATAACAACATATGTCATCTAACATGATGCTTGGTTCAGGTTAGTCATCATCCAACAATCGTTGCTTGCCACTGCGAAGGAATAGGATGGAAATTCTGGGCAGACTCTAACTTGAAAGGCAAGTTTTGGGGGCGTTCTATTCAGCTAGATCCTGTGGGTGTTCTCACCCTTCAGTTTGAGGATGGTGAAACATTTCAATGGAGCAAAGTCACCACTTCAATTTACAATATTATACTAGGAAAAATATATTGTGACCACTATGGTACCATGCGCATCAAGGGAAGTGGCAACTACTCGTGCAAGCTCAAGTTCAAGGAGCAGTCTATTATAGACCGAAATCCTCATCAGGTAACCTTACAAATGTAACTAGGACATTGGAGACTATGGGAACTATTTGTCATTTTCATCCGATGGTTCCATTCTTTATTATATCATGGTAAAACATATTTTTTCTATTTTTAAGGTGTGTTCATTATATTTATGTACACTTGCAGTCCTGTGTCCAATAAAGCAGTACCATAACATGTCACTTTAAAGGAACACAAGTCTTGCAATATTCTCTAGCTTGCTGCACTTTTCATTCTGTTTCATTTGGCACACTTTTCTTGGTCAGAATTCAATTTACTTTTCACTGCAATTGAACAAAAACATATTGGCTTTAGTATTTGGACTAATTATAATTTTGGTTTCCCTAATATACAATTGCTCGCATTTGGTCCACTTAAATCTAATATTCTATTTTGGTCCCTCTAATATACAAATTGGATCAAATTGGGTCCACATTAATAACTTATGTCAAATTAAAAACTGAAAATGAAAATCATAATTGGCATACAGAGTTACAGCACAACTCCATGTTGGCAATAACTGAGAAGGAAATTAGTGGGTTATGTGATGCTAACAACTAAATTAAGATGTTTTCACGTCATAAGTGGGTCACATAATTTGTAGTTTTCTAACATGATATGGTGAATTCTGTTAATTTTCTCTTCAAGTAATTGTCAGCTTGTAGTTCCATAAGAACTCTATATGTTAATTAGGATTTTGCGTCTTCAATTTGACAGATGTTACCAATTTGAACCTAATTTGTTTCAATTTGTATATTGGAGGGATCAATATAGAATATTATATTTAAGAAAGACCAAATGTGATTAATTTATACATAAGGGGACCAAATTTGTAATTAAGCCTTTTTTTTGTAATAACTCACTGCACCTTTTTCTCATGTATAAGAATAACTGAAGAAAGAGTAGCTTGGACAACATTGTTTTGCATTTCTTGTTCCAAGAATGATTAAGCGTGAATGTTTTGCAAATATATCAGGTCCATGGATTTGTTCAAGACAATAGAACTGGAGAGAAGGTGGCCATATTAATTGGGAAGTGGGATGAAGCAATTTACTATGTTCTCGGGGATCCAACTACAAAGCCAAAAGGGTATGATCCGATGACAGAAGCTGAATTGTTATGGGAAAGGGACAAGTATGTTACCAGAACAAGATACAACCTCTCACCTTTTGCAATTTCCTTGAATGAAATAACACCTGGATTATCAGAGAAGTTGCCTCCAACAGACTCAAGGTTAAGACCAGATCAAAGACATTTAGAAAATGGAGAGTATGAGTCGGCAAATGCAGAGAAACTGAGGCTTGAACAGTTGCAGAGACAGGTATTTCATCTAGAACTTATCCTGTTGTTGGATCCATTTAAGGCAATATTGGGTTGGAAACAGGTTTATGTTATTTTGTTTTTCCCTTTATCTTTTTTCATGGATCGGGATGGATGGTTTTTATTAATATTGGCCTAGCATTAAAACATTTCTGAGATATTGGCATTGCATCTATCTAGTTTTGTAATAATTATTTTGTTATAAAATTGTGGCAATTTGATTGCAGATCAGGCCCAATTAGTAAGACAGCAATTTTTGCTTGGACATCCTTTAATGTGTGGACTCCAGTTCTCCTAGTTCTTTTGTTGGTTAACACATTAAGATTTAATCTGTCATGCATACACATTCAATGTTTAAGTCTTTCATGAACATGTTTAAAATTTATATATTATTTTAAATGCAGGCGAGAAAGATGCAAGAGAGAGGATGGCAGCCCAGATGGTTCCAGAAGGATGAAGATGGTTCATACCAATATATGGGTGGGTACTGGGAAGCAAGAGAGAAAAAAAATTGGGACGTGATTCCTGATATATTTGGACAGAATAGTGACTTGCCTTCTTGTTCTGAAGAGACAGTATCTCCTAGCGTGCTCTGAAATCCTGGTTTTCTTCTTTTCCTGAGCCTCCCTTTTTTCTTCTTTTTCCTGTTTTGCTAAATGTGAGTTTGGGTGAAGCTCTTAAGTCAGAAAGATTCCTCTGATTGAATTAGCTTCTCGTGGCTGATCACTCATTTGGGGACGTTGTCATCAACCTGCATCAACCTGCCTCGGCATCTTATTAGTGCATAAATTTATTTGCCTCGTACTACCTCTCTGATCTCTTAAATATAAAGCTTCTTATGTCAAATCATTATTTGTGAGAAAGGAATGCAACTGGTTAATGTTGCTGGTTATTGATGCATTGCTGCTGGTCTGTGTCTTCTCTCAAAAATTTATACCATGAGTGAGGTGCAATGGCTAATTGGCTATCATTTTGTTACACTTTCACAAGCCGTAAACAAAGGTGGGAGGGGAATATATTTGTCATTGTGGAACGAAGATTTATGTTATGGATAATGCTATTCGTCTCTTTCTGCCATGGAAAAATATGCAAGTTTAGTTAGAGTATTATGTTGATAGCAATCGTGTAAATATTAGTTTAGTATTTTAGTAAAGTATAAGAAAAAACAGTAATTAGGTAACTAGTTCTCCTGGCAGTTTTTCTTCAGTTAATATTTTTACTCATTTTATAAACTGTAGGTGTGCGTATCATATATTGAGTCCTGAGGTTATGCTTACAATCTTAATCGAACTCCTTTCTTCATGCTCTTGTAAGCTAAAATAGAGCCTTAACCTGAACTGCTTTCCTTTGTTGGCATAAAAACTCTGAACCCCACGTGGGTCATATTCTCACCCGCATCGGCTGCTGGTGCTGGGCTTTTGTTATCAAAAGCTTTTTTTTTCTTCTCTCTTTTCAAAATGAAGAACAAAAATTTGTCTCAGAAAGTATTTGTATGATAGCGTTTAGGACCTTTTAAAATAATTCTCTAGAACAAAAAATTGAAACCGTCTCATTAGTCATTGATGACATTTATGAAATATAATATTCTAAAAGTCGTTGCTCTCTTCAAAAGGTGATTTCAAGGTTTTATAGTTCTACAAAGTTGTGTTGGCATTTTATGGGCGAAAACTATTTCTTTAATGGAAACAAAATTATAACTTGAAAAACAGCGAAAGACATCCTAAGATTGTTTTGTATCCTTGAGAATGGTAGTCTCAAAGTTGGATGACAAGGAGCATAAACCATTGAATAACTGATATGATGCTGTATCTCTTTCCTTGATGCAAGGGATCTTTAATTACTATAGAGAAACAAATGCCCAACTTAAGCGATTTCTGAAAAAATGACAATGGGAAAGACAGATTTGATGCTTTGGCACTTGTTAGAAATGTATTTTTGCCTTGATAGTTTTAATATCCATAATTTCTTACTAATTTATTGAGCATATCATTGAAACAAAAGTAGTTTATCCTTGCTGAAGCCAGTTACAGCTTTAATAATTTTTTTCCTGCATAAAAAAGTGGGTATTAAGTTATGAGTGGTTTATTGTTTAAGTAAGTGGAATGGATCAGACATAATTGGTTGGTTTGTGATATATTTAAACAAAGTGGATAGAAAGAAGAGTGATACAAAACAGGAGATTGCGAGTAAGCTTTACATTTCAAAACAACGTTTTTGGCAATCAAAGTATATTAAGATTGCGAAACGATTCGCCACAGTATGGGTATAGTGAGTGGTCCCGCATGGTTGGTGCAGTTCCCAATATTCTTAAGAACACACACACACACACATATATATATATATATATATATATATTGTTAATAGAAGGTCACTAATTGAAAAATGGTCGGCAGTGGCAGCGAGCATAGCACAAGATCGTAACAAGGTTGTATGGAGCAGACAAACATGTCATGTATGACATGACTCCACTCACTGTTTTCTCTCAAAATTAAGTCTGCCTAATTTCTACTAATAATGACATGAATTGATTTTGAAAGAATAAATTGTATAGCAAAATGGATCCTGAAAATGTGCTTTGCAAAGCTACATGTCCTGTTGTACTGGGTGGTCAGCAAAACAAAACATCACTTTCATTTGCTTTTTGTGGGCACATGAAATACAACCCCTTTATTCAATGCCAAGCACCAAATAGGGAATTTGGGAGATAGTAAACAAGCAACACTAGCTAGCTACTTTCTGTCCTCATAATATCAATAGTAATATGTCAACTTTCATAACCTTAATTAAACCAATATCTAACTCTTCAACTTTTGCTACCACTTCTTAATAATTTTATTTCTTATATATTCTTCATTGGATTCAAAGAAATAAAACCATCAAAGTGTTTGAGAGAGAGACATGAGACAAGAACATGCAAAGAATCAAAAACTTGACTTGGTGTTCCCGCCGCAACCACACCCATCGGATTCCAAGCAAGAGAGTTACAATTAAGTAAGTCTCATATCTGCCTTAAGCCCTTTTAAAAAATAATAAATTATTCCCTTAGACGCGTATAAATAAAAAAATATATAAAATTACCTTTATAATCTAAGGAATACAATCCATTTCACATGTTTATTTTGTTAAGTCTTAAGACAAGTTTAAAATTGAAGATGCAACGATGTGCAAAATTTGCCACTAAAAAACAACTATTTAAACCCGCTTCGGTTCTGGACACATGAATGAGAACGAGAAGCAATTCAGTCTGGGTAGAAGGGTAATCCTAAGTTGCAATACGCGGGCAGTATAGTAATTGCGGTGGGCAAGAGAAAAGAGATGAGGAAAGTACATTTTTAGCAACTTTGGGTCGAAAGGAGAGTGCAGAAGAAGGAAAGAGGCAACTCCTCTGGGACTGCTTTTCATCTGAACTCGAGACACACCCAACCCAACCAAACCAAAGCAAACCAAAGCATACCCGCATCACAGATGCAGACGGATTTCTAGAGACCCGCGCTATCCTTCCAACACAAACACCGCTCCTACCATTAGCTTACCTCTGCGCCGGACAACCACCGCCTATTTCGCTGCAAAATCACTATTTTTTCAACCATTTAGGTATTTCTTTCCTTTTTGGTTTTTTTTTCTTGACCGGCGAGACCGTGGAAAACTTTCATGGCAGAAACCGGTATTGGCCGGTTTCCGGGAAGCCTAGACCCCAGGGCCCAGGAATTCAGGCCAGGAAACTCTAGTCACGGCACCATTTTCGGGCCTACCCAAGTCTCTTACCCCGACGTCTGTTCGTACTCACCGAGTGTAGGAGTGCAGCCGATGCCGTTTTGTGGTGGTGCGGCTGTTGGCGTTCCTTATGGTGCCCAGTTCGCTGCACCCCCAGCGTACGTTGGTACACCGGCCCTAGTGGCGCCGTCGTCCGTGCCGGCGTCGTCGTCTCCTTCTCGGTCACTGCTCTTAGTCTCTGTGCCGTCGGATTTGGTTAGCGAGTCAGGGTTGAGGAGAGAATTAGAGGTATTTGGGAATGTGAGAGGGGTCCAGATGGAGAGGTTGCGAGATGGAATCGTGACCGTTCATTTCTATGACATTAGACATGCAGAGATGGCGTTGTCGGCGATTCGGAACCAGCACATGCAACAGCAGACCAGGCTTCGCAACCACTACGCTTATATGTGTAATTCATGGAATTCACTATCCCAACCTGAAATTTATGCCACTGCCCCACAACCACCGCCGGCGCGTGGACTCATTGCCGGCCGTGCTGTGTGGGCCCAGTTTATTGTACCGGCGTATAATGCTGTTCCTGATGGCCAAAACCAAGGCACCATCATCCTTTTCAATTTGGATTCGGAGGTTTCTTCTGAGAGTCTACGAGAAATTTGTGAGGCTTTTGGTATGAGTATACCTTCTGCCGTTCTCAATTTCTGGGTCACTTTTTCTAGTAATTGTTCTTATGGGCTTTTTCTCTTATCATTTCCTTCATTCTCGATAAATTGAAAGAGATCTGAAAGTGTTGAAGAAAGAATGATATTGGGTCTCATTTTTGGTTTTTCAACTTTTGTGGGGTTGGAAAGGGGTGGTCACAAGTATAGTCCTGATATGATATGTCTCTATCTCACCCTTTATGTCAACTTTTATGACATTTCGGACTTTTTTTTTTATATGGCACTTACGCAGGTCTTTGCCTTTTGATTTTAGGTCCCGTAAAGGAATTGAGAGAGACACCATCCAAAAAGAATCAGAGGTTCGTGGAGTTTTTTGATATCAGAGATGCAGCGAAGGCTTTGAAGGAGATGAACGGCAAGGAAATTCATGGTAAATCAGTTGTTATTGAATTCAGTCGACCAGGAGGTCATAGCAGAAAGTTCTTCAACGCAGCTTCTACAATATCTGACAAAAATGCTTATCACACGAAATCTTTCAATTTTCCTCCACCACCGCCGCCATTGCCACTGCCACGTAAGTACACGCGCCGCTTCGCTCTTGACGTGCCCTCTCGATCTCATCTTCCAGCAACCCAATTAACTAGTACGAAGAAATCAAGTGTGAACAAGGGAAGCCCTAATGTGGAGAAGAGCGCAAATTCTGGGTGTATTGAAACGGCAATGGCAACAATGAATTTGAATGAGGCAGCTGGAAATGTAAATGTAGTTGAAGAGAAATTGTGTGATGGTTCAGCAAAGAAAAATGCCATAAAAAACAACAGCAGCCAGTCAACCGTTGGAAGCGTAAATCAGCAGCAACCCAAAAGTAGAAATTGGAAGGGAAAGCAAGGAAAGAAGCTTGAGACTCGGTTTCTAATAAAAGAAGATGCTATTGTAGAGACCCGTTGCAGAGATTCCAGAACCACTGTCATGATCAAGAACATACCCAATAAATACAGGTCCATTTTTTTCCTCCTCTCCCACTCGGTATAATATTCATCGGCATTTCAAAATAATTATATGTACTCATTTGACAGTGCAGCTTATTTGGTAATTTAAAAAAAAAAAAGGAAAGTAATCTCAAAATTTATCTCGTGGTTTTGACTTGGCGCAGTCAGAAGCTACTACTGAACATGCTGGACAATCACTGCATTCACTGCAACGAGCAGATAGCCGACGGCGACGACCGACCTTTGTCCTCTTACGACTTCGTTTACCTTCCTATTGATTTCAAGTATATTCCTTTCTATTTCCATTCTACACTTTTATTCTGATCTCCACATTCTATTTACTCATACTGTAAAAATAATTCGTGTTAAAAATAGCAACAAGTGCAATGTGGGATATGGTTTTGTGAATATGACTTCTCCGGAGGCAACGCTGAGGCTGTACAAGGCATTTCATCTTCAACACTGGGAGGTCTTTAATTCCAGAAAAATTTGCGAAGTCACCTACGCGAGAGTCCAGGTATTTTAATTCCGGTCCCTCATTTTATGTGCTATTTTATGAAATAAATCATATATTTGTTTTTATGAATCAATCAAAAAGGGATTGGAAGCGTTGAAGGAGCATTTCAAGAACTCAAAGTTCCCATGCGAAATGGACCACTATTTACCAGTGGTGTTTTCACCACCACGAGACGGCAGGCAACTGACGGAGCCACTTCCCATCGTTGGTCACAAAGAGAACCAGCCCATCCCCATTTCCATTTCCAACCCACTTACGGACGGTGATGATAGGCCTGGAGTTTCAGTTTCTGACCAACACGACCTGCTTAGCCGTAGCAGTAGCTGCGGCAGCGGCTGCGTTGATGCAGACGATGAGAAAGACAAAGATGACTGATGTAGGTAGAATGGAGTAGAGTCGGATGTTTTGCTGAAGCAAAGCAAGGAGTGGAATGTTCATTAACTACACCCAATCAATCAAAAAAAAATTATATATGGCCTAGGAATGTGCTCCATGTCTGTAAAGAGAGACCTATTAATGTAGGGTCGCTCACTTGCCTAACAAAAGTCCCTCAGTCATCAGTATAGCTGATCTGAATTTCTTGATGATCAACTTCTATTCTCTCTCCTATAATTCAAGTTGAGTTTGGCTTTTATATCCTTTGTTTATTCTCCTCTCTAATTTATTATGTTGCTTACTGATAGTACAAATTGTAGCATTTGTTCTGCATGCATTCCAATATTGGTGTGCCATTTATTAAAGTAAGAATTTGGAAGCATTTTCTTTTCTTCTGGCTATGGCGAAACTCGTTGCAGTAATGAAATTTTGAAGAACGATCTGAATCTCAGAGGAGAGAGAGAGTGCGAACCGTTGGTTAAAGAGAAGGCAGCATCTCATCCAAAGCCGTTTGAAAGTGGGGCAGATGGCAAGGACAGAGCATTTATGCATTTTGGATGCTTTGCCTGTCATTTATCACTCAACTCTGAACTCTTTGCTTTCCTTGACTGTTCCAGCGTTCTTTTCCAGCCCCAAATATCTTATTCTTTCTCGTCAAACTTTAGACCTTTTTAATGGAAACAATATGTATGTATATGTACATGTATATTAAGATAAAATGTGTTAAAGAAAAATTTAAATCATGGATATTGATTTAATAGATTAGATTTAAACTAAAGTTATTAATTAATAATTTAAATTTGAATTTAATCATTAAATATTAAATATTCAATAGATGATAGATTTTTTTAAATATTATATTAAATTTATTATGATAATATATTTTATAATTAATCAATTATTATTAATAAAAAATATATTTTATATCCTTATTTTTTAATTAGAAAGAAAAAATTCATAATTATATATTTTTTAATTCCAAACAGATTATTAACATGGTTTGAAATGATAAGTTATAATCAGATCAGGATTGTGTTGCATTTGGGTATTGTCATCCCTGATTAAACCCTCCTAACTTACAAAAAAAAAAAATACATCTTATTTATTTAACTTGTTGTATATGGAAACTGATTCGAAGAGGCAGCTGAGAACTTGAACTCGCAAGAAGGAAAGGATTGTTGTCCACTAGGGATGGCAATTTTATCCATGTACCCATTTACCCGTGGATATCCACCCGTGATGGGCGGGTATGGGTATGAAAAAAATTATTCACGGGCAGGTACGGGTATGATTTTCATACCCGTAACGGATATGGGTACGGGTACGGGTATAAGAAAAAATCCGCGGATATACCCGTTTAAATAAAAAAAATTTATTTTTTTTTCAAAAAAATATCATTTTGGCGGGTATACCCGCGGGTATGGATATGGCCGCGGGTATAAATCCATACCCGCGAA
>JANHAO010024548.1:0-11590 GCA_026873985.1 Saraca asoca
TTCAAAGTATATAATAATTCTTGTTTCAAATTTTAATGTAATACCAATTTTTATAAGTCAAACATATAAAATTAGAATTCTAAATCTATAATAACATACATATTATATCAATATTAATTTCTTTTTTCTCTTATAATTATAGTAAGGTGATGTAGATACAACACATATATAGTGAGTTGAAGCTTTGAATTAGTTTGTGTGCTTCTTATTCAATTTACTTGTTTAGTTTTTTAAGGAATTTTACTTCTCAAGTCTATAAGGACAAAATATCTAGTTTAGCCAAGATAAAAGGATTTAAAAGGTACTGTTATGGGCGTTATTTGCACCAGGCTAAGTCCAGGAGTAAGCGCGGTCGATCAAGGTTAGGGCATAATTCAGAATACAACTCTGTAGAATGAAAACTCCTATCATCAATTGAAAGCCGTGAAATCTCGCAATGCAGCATGATGAAAGGCACAACCCCAAGAAGAGTTTAAACCCGCAATAAGCAAGATCGACTAATAGCCCCTAGAAAATGACAAATGAAGATAAAGGTAGCCACCTGAAAGTCTCGCTCGCTCAACTTCCTATCTCCTCGCCTGCTCACTACTAACGGATGCCTGTACGAAGTCCAGTCAGCTATCAAGAGTATGTCAACCAATTTGACATACTCAAGCCTCAAGATGACACATCAACTCCCCAGAAGTCTGACAATGATTTGCCCAACATTTATTATCCGGCGGCACACATTTAATGTCATAAGCGGTGAATATAATCATTCTACTGATCATAAAATTACATTTATAACCTCTCCCCTTGCTATAAATGGAAAGGGAGGGACCATCATAAGGGAGAGATAGCAATTCATGTAGAAAATTTATTGGTAGAAAAAGAGAGAATTCCCTGTGTGAAAACCTGAGTAAGAGAACACTTTGTCCATTGTAAGAAAGTCATACAACCATTGTAATCTGGTAAAAAAAAATAGGGGACCTTGTGATAGTGAATAATAGAAAAGCACTGTGGATGTAGGGGCCAAGAATTGGTTTAGCCGAACCATGATAAACTCCTAGTGTCATTGTTCTTTTCCTGTCTTCTCTGACTTTCATTGCCATTATCTTTCCTTCCTTCTTAACTTGTAGTTCGGGGTGTTACTGAACAAAATCTCGTTGATCAGATTTTGGTGTCAACATTTTGGTGCTAGAAGGAGGGCCCCCACTGCATATTCCCATTGCATTTTCTCATCTCTAATCTTTGAAAAGCTGTTTAAGATGTGATGGCAAGAAGGAAAACTATCAGGAATACTAAAACTCCTGTTAGCCAACTAGAAGGCCAGATGCAGCAACAAGACGCAACTGCCCCTACGGTAGGCCCCGAAGCCGACAGTGTGCGGACTTGGCAATAGCACCAAGAGACCCTCGACAAGCACCAGGAGGCGCTAGAGAATACCATAAAGGAACTGGCCAACATAATTCAGATATTGTCTGAAGCACACACCCAAGGCGTACTAGGACGAGGAGGAGTAGTTACCTCTGAGAACGAGCGTCACCATCTGGGAACCCAACATGATCGGTAAACCAGGGTTGAATGCCATCGAACCCATTCACTTCATTCCTCAAACTCGTGATTGAGATTTGAAGTCCATCAGCTTCGGGAAGGTGACGAAGGCGAGGACGACGATGCTTAGGAAGAAGAGTCACATCAAAGTGAAGGTTCAAAAGGAACCAATAGCGACTGAGAAACAGATAACAGCTTGACTGACTGCGATCGTGGCCAGAAACACGAAATCTCTGACCGTTATTATCGTGGGAAGCAGGAAGGAAAAAGTTGAAAAGCTTCTAATCATCGACCAAACTTCCAGGATCAAAAGGTCGAGGAACTACTCCAGAGAATAGAACAACTAGAAAAGAATTCCACCTCCCAAGAAAATTGAGAATCCCACGAGGGGAGAACCCCCCTCTCTCACCAAATTAAGACAAAACCCCTCCCCTGCAAGTTCAAGTTTTCAAACATCCCCTATACAATGAGGGCAGTGATCCTTATAATCACTTGGACGCTTTCAACATCCAAATGGATCTACAAACTTCCAATCCATTAGTAAAATGTTGAGTTTTCCCAACAATACTCGGGGAAATGCTGCTAATGTGGTTCAAGAGTCTCCCAGCTCACAGTTTAAGAAGCTGGGATGAATGTCAAACCAAGTTCCTTGACCAATATAGGGCATTAAAAAGGCAGCTTGCCCCCTTGTACTTGCCACAATTTTCCAACGAAGGGATGAGCCGCTCAAGGATTACATTGCAAGGTTCCGACAGGAAGTCAAAAATGTTGACAGCCCGTCAGACGAGAGTATCCTCACTGCAATCTCTGTCGGACTTCAAAAAGACAGGAAGTTGTATGAAGACATATACAAATCCTCTGTCAAAAGTTTAGGTGAATTCTACGAGTGAGCTATAAAGGAGATCCATTGGGAAGAGACTTTTGGCCTAAGGAAGCTGAAAAAGAAAGATGAAGCGGACACCTCTAGGGGAAAGAAAAGAATTGGGAATGAGAATGACAAAGGAGGTCAAGAGAGTGGTCTAAGAGGTTAAATCATAAAGAAAGCCTGAGCTAAGTCTTGTCAACCTCAACATCGCTATGAAACCTACACTATCTTATCAAACGTCCCCGATAGGATCTACATTACTGAAAGGGGTAACGAAGACTTTGGTCGGCCTAGGCCCATCAAGACCCCCATCGATAAGAGAAATCGAAACAAATTTTGCACCTATTATAGCAAGGTCAGGCATAATACGTCAGATTGTTGGGTGCTGAAAGATGCCATTGAAGACCTGATCAAAAGAGGTCGTCTAGGAGAATATGTGGTAAGAGCTCTAAGAAAGTGACCCCTGCACCCCCAGCAACATACGTCATGGCGTCATCAGACCCCAGAGAATGAGGAAGCACCCTCCATAAGGATAATATTCACCATTCATGATGGGCCTCATATCAGTGGCATGTCGAGTTGGTCATGCAATCGTTATGTCCAGAGGGTAGACCGTGTCCTTCTCGCCAACCATGTGAAAAGTGACAGGCCAGCCAAAAAGGCAAAAATCATCGTGAATGATATCTCATTCACCGAAGAAGATGCATCGAGAATGCACCTCCCACATAATGACGCCATCATTATACAGGCAAGAATAGCCAATACAGAGGTAAAAAGAATAATGATAGATACTGGAAGGTCCGTTAACATAATGTATAATGCATGCTTTGATCAAATGGGCGTGAGCACAAGTTAGACAGATCCATCACCAGAGTCCCTTTATGGATTCACTGGGGATGGGATACTTCCAATAGGGCAAATCAAACTCCCACTCACTATAGGAGACTTAGACCGACAAGCCACCATCATGTTAGATTTCTTGATCATTGACTTTCCTTCAGCCTACAACGTGGTATTAGGATGACCCGCCATGAACGATCTTGACATGATAGTATTAACTAAGACACTTGTCGTAAAATTTCCTACCCCAAGCGGAACGAGGTGCGTCTGGGGGGAACAACAAGTAGCCCACCATTGCTACGAAGAATTGGTTAAACTCGGGGCACAAGGAAAAAAGATGGACATGGTTTGTGGTGGGTACTCCTGCCTGATGAGTGAAAGAAGGGTCACTTACGACCTTGACCCCCAAGAAATGGATGCTGAATAGACCACAGGGCCAACAGAAGATCTAGAAGAAGTGCAGATAAGTGAGAAAGACAAGGAGAGGTTCCTAAAAGTGGGAAAACGATTGCCACCTGATGTAAAAACATAGTTGGCAAACTTCCTTAGGGCAAACGTGGATGTGTGCGCTTGGAACCATGAGAATATGGAAGGCATTGATCCAAAGATAATATCCCATCCACTAAACATTGGCCCTTAAGCTAAGCCAGTCTGTTAGAAAAGAAGGTTAATAATCACCGAACGCTATGCGACACTTAAAGAAGAGGTGGACAAACTCCTGGCCAACAAATTCATTAGAGAAGCACGGTATCCCACCTGGGTAGCCAACCCTGTCCTTGTCAAGAAAAAGAATAGGAAATGGAGGACATGTATCGATTTTATAGATCTTAATTGAGCTTGTCCAAAAGATAGCTTCCCCCTACCAAGGATGGATTAGCTTGTCGATGCAACCGTGGGACATGAATTTCTCAGCTTCATGGATGCCTACTCAAGATATAATCAGATTCTGATGGCCACGTAGGACGAAGAACATACCTCATTTATCACTGACCATAGACTATACTGCTATAAAGTGATGCCCTTCAGACTAAAAAATGCAAGGGTGACTTACCAGCGATTAATGAATAGAATGTTCCAAGAGCAAATCAGCAAAACAATGGAGGTTTATGTGGACGACATGCTTGTAAAATCCAAGCAACTCGTTGATCACGTCCGTGATTTGGATGAAATGTTTCAAATCCTAAAAAGATATCGGATGAAGCTAAATCCCCTCAAGTGCGCCTTCAGTGTAGCCTTGGGTAAATTCCTCGGCTTCATGGTCAATAACTGAGGGATCGATGCCAACCCAAAAAAAATCAAAGCTCTCCTCAACATGCATTCCCCCATTGGTCCCAAAGATGTCCAAAGCTTAAATGGGCAAGTCGCTACCCTAAGTCGATTCATTTCAAAAGCCTTCGATAAGTGCATTCCTTTCTTCAATATCTTGGAGTATCGCAGCACGCCCTAAGCGCAGCGTTGACATGGGAAGAGGGGGTCATTCAGCTCCCTATCTATTATGTAAACAAGAGGTTGTTGGATGCGGAAACAAGATATTCACCTATGGAGAAACTCACCTATTGCTTGGTCGTAGCTTCGAGGAAGTTGCGACCCTATTTTCAAGCCCATAGCATTAGAGTTCTTACATAATATCCCTTGAGACAAATCCTACAAAAGATTGATGTCTCCGGATGACTGCTTAAGTGGGCAATAGAGCTCGCTCAGTTTGACATTGAGTATAAGCCCAGGACGGCTATCAAGGGGTAGGCGCTGATTTTATTGCTAAATTCACGGGACCCATAAGGGAAGAGGTAGAAGTTTTTGAGGCCCATGTTGGGAGCTATTCATCGACGGATCATCTAACGACAAAAGATTTGACATGGGGATACTTCTTGTCAGCCCAGAAGGGCATAGAATCTTTAGCACCTTAAGATTTGAATTCCAAGCCATGAATAATAAAGTTAAGTACGAAGCTCTGCTGGCAGGCTTATGATTGGCTAGGGTGGTACAGGCAGAAAAACTAAAAATATTCAGTGACTCACAACTTATCGTTAGCCAAATAAGGGGTGAGTACCAAGCCCGCGAGCAAAGGATGGCAAAGTATCTCCAAAAAGCTCGAGAGTTACTAGGATCCTTTCAGTAATCCAAAATTACCCAAATTCTGCGAGCTTGGAATGCTTATGCCAATGCCTTGGCTCAGTTATCATAATAAATGACCCGAATCTCATGGAGTCAATACCAGTAGAGCTCCTTTCATCCCCAAGTATCGAATAGCAGGATGAAATCATAGTAATTACTGAAACACCTGACTCTTGGATGAACCCCAACATTAACTACTTGAAGAACGAGACCTTGCCAGAAAACAGGATTGAGGCACGATGCCTACAGGTGTGTGCGGCTAGATATTGTATCTACGACAACATTCTTTATAAAAGAGGATTCTCAACCCTCCTATTGAGGTGTGTTGACAATAAAGATAGCAAATTCTAAAAGAAATCCATGCGGGGCATTGTGGAAATCATGCTGGGGGGCTATCGTTGGCACAGAAAGCTCTTCGACAAGGGTTCTACTAGCCAACCATGAAGCAAGATGCGATGAACCTTGTTAAAAAGTGTGATAAGTGCCAGAGATTCGCAAAGGTGCCCCATGTTCCACCAGCTTATCTAAAGCAAATGGTGAGCCTGTGGCCATTCACTATCTGGGGAATAGATTTGATTGGGCCGCTCCTAAAGGCACGAGGCAACTGCAAATATGCGATCATGGCCGTGGACTACTTCACAAAGTGGGCTAAGGCAAAGGAGCTCACCTAAATTTTGTCTTCTAAGGTCCTGAGCTTTGTCTGGAATAATATCATCTGTAGGTATGGGGTCCCCCAACAGATCATCACTGACAACGGGACCCAATTCACAAGTGAGCAATTCATCAAGTTTTGTAATGATTTTAGAATTGTTAAGAGTTTCACATCTGTGGATCACCCACAGAGTAATGGGCAAGTGGAGGCCATCAATAAGATCATTAAAAAGATCTTGAAAACCAGATTGGAGGCTAGAAAAGGAGCATGGGCCAATGAGTTACAGATGGTACTATAGGTATACAGGATGACTCCCTGCAGCTCCACAGGAGAAATCCCCTTCTCGATGGTCTATGCATGCGAAGCAATGATCTCTGTAGAATTCGAAGTCACGATGCAATGAAGGACTACCTTCGATCCAAGGGAAAATGACTAACTGCTCGCTGTAAGCCTGGACCTTGTGGAGAAAGCGAGAGACAAAGTTAGCCTTAGGATCACTGCACATGAATAGCGCATTGTGAGATATTACAATCGAAAAGTACGATCCTGAAGGTTCAAGCCAGGTGACCTCGTTCTCCGCCTCATCCTGTCAGGAGCACGCAAGCTTAGCGAAAGGACTCTAGGAACAAACTAGGAGGGTCCATACTTGATAAAAAGAGTTATGAGTAATTGAGTGTATCACTTAGCGGATGAAAACATGAAGGAATTCTCCCGTGCCTGGAGTGCCAAGCATCTACATTGGTATTACCAATGAAAGTTGTAAAGAAAAAATCAGTTGTGTAAGATTTTGTGTATTTCTCTCCAAACATGATGTAATTTGAGAAAGAATAATGCCTAGGAAACCTAGTACGTTGCAAGACTGTAGTAAATATAAACTTATAAAAATGGAAACAAGAATCATGCATTTAAATTATCTAAAGTTCAGAATTTCATAAGCAAAAGTTGTCATATCCATAGGTTACAAACCAAAAGAGAGAGAGAGAGAGAAAGAGAGAAGGGGGCAGGGAGGAGAGATCACTCTAGGGTACGAAAAGCTTCAAGAGCATCGTGAGCAGGATCGTCAGGAGCCTCGGTTGGTGGGGCAACAGCTTCCTCACTAGGAACTTCTACCTCAGCACCCCCATCCTCGCCCAGGGGATCAGCTCCGGCAATGCCTCTCTTAAAAGACTGCACAGCTTCCACAGCATTTGGCCCAAAAAATGCGAAGTCCAACTCTGGATGTTCTTCCCATAGGGTGAAGAGGAAGTCCTCGCAAGTTTGTTGCCTCGACTCCCTGGCAGCAACGGCCACCCTCAAAGACATCTTTGCCTTAGCAAGTCAAAGCTCTTTCCTCACCTCTTCCAACTCCCTTTCAGCCACTTCAGCCCTACGATTCGAAGATGTCGCTTGCTGTATCGCCTTCTCAGTGGCCTTATTGGCTATCTGCAAATTCTCATTCATCTCATCCATCTCTATCCTGACCTTCCTCAAGTCATTCAAACCATGCTCGAACTTCACTTTAGCGACCTCGTGATGCTCCACCTCGACTGCGAGCTTGGCTTCTACCCCCTTGATCTTCTCGTACCACTCCTAGTTTTTAGTGATAGAAGCTGCGAGATTATCTACAAGTGAGGATTCCTTATCCTCCAGAGCTCGTGCCAGCTCCTCAATCTTCAATAGTGCCAAGATATTCTATGAGGAAAGTCTCAAATCAAAAACCACGAAATAGCCATTAAGGCTGAAAATGATGGCTAAACCTTACCACAAGACCATGACGGGCGGCGTACCCTGCGAGCCTCCCTATGGTGCAATCCTTGGCTTCCAGCACCCCGACCTTTTGCTTCGGTCCCAAAATTGTACTCATGCTTTGGACTAAGGTCAGAGCATTTTCTTCGGTCATGGAACCAACTTCGGCTAGGCGAGGGATAAACTCACCCTCACCATCGCGAGAAGACACTTTCTTCTTCCCTTTGTCAACCTTCCATCTTTTAAGAGGAGGACTAGGTGGAATGACAGTCTCAGCTATGACTGCTTCAGACTAAGGTGGTAGGGTCATTTCTCGAGGAGTAGTTTTGGGGGGTGGAGGTAGTACAGTGATATTCGGGTCCGTTTCACTCCTGGTAGTAAGAACTTAGTTGGTAGGAGGAGGAGCGAGATCGACCTTGGGAGGGGGAAGGCCTCGCTTCGCGACTCAAGATGGAGGTGCCTTCAAGATGAGCTCCATAACACTGTCATAGTCATCAAAATTAGTAGGTCTGACTTCCAATGCTTGTCGAATCCTGATATCCTTTGTGATCTCGACGTCCAAGGGAGGTGCGAGTCTATAAAAGCAAAGTCGAGAATTATTGAAATGAAAGTCATTCTCGAGATCGCTTATTGATCGAAAGCTATCCAGAACCTCGAGCTCCCTGGCCCCCAAGGTAGGATTCTTGCCAGTCCTAACTATAAAAAAAAAAGGAAGAAAGAAAGGGGGAGAGTGAGTGAAAAGAAGGACATGTTAAAAAAAAAAAAGAAGGAGGGGGAAAAGGGAAGGGCCTCTACAGGGGTTCACTTTTAGCTAACTTACCAGGAGTGAGAACAAAATCAAAGTTCTTGAGATATCGTAACGAGGGGCAAGATGCGTAAAACCAACGATATTTGTAGGGCCCTACATTGGATTTACCAATAGTAGCCCCCTTCGACAAAATATCTTTATACAGTGTTCTCTGAGCAGTAAGATAATACAACCCGTCAGTCGCACTCATGCACTTCAAGTCATAAAGTAAGCATAATGTTTCAGGGGAAGGTGGTGGTAAGTGATTACCAAGGTGTACTAAAGCAAGGGAAATCAGTGAGGCATACGAATTGGGGGTCAGTTGGAATGGACTGAGCTTTACCCTATTTAAGAAATTAACAATGAAAGGAAGGACTGGAAATCTAAACTCTGCCGTAAACTGTGGTAGGCTCATAGCGATGAAACCCCTAGGGGGATATGCAGCGTAGTCATTCACTACCAGAACCATAGCGCTACATCCTTTGGGCATCCGATAGGAATGAATGGCAAGCTAAATGTCTCAAAATCGCATTGTGGAAGCATGAAATGTGAACATACTCCGCCCATGGAATTCTCTTGCTGCAGCTCCCGAAAGTTCTTGGCGAACTACGAATGACGTAACCTCTCCTCTTCCACTGGATGTCACTTCACCAGAACGTTGCGCCATTATCGCATCCGAACTCATTTCAACTTCCCCGTCATCCTCCCTTATCGAATGGTGACGTCACACATGACCTGCCCCTATCTACGAAGAAAGAAAGTTGGTTAGGCCACTGTGAGCAAGCCACACCGAAAGTAAAGAACTAAGAACCCCCGTAGATCACAGGCCATGTGCAACCTAAGCCAATCAACTACCCAAGACACAGCAGGGGAAGGAAGAAATAGAAAAGAAGGTGGTCCCTAGGCCACACAATCGTAAAAGCCAAAGGGCAATGCCTAATGGCCTCGGAAACAATTGACTTATCCACCTTACCAAATTAAACAAGCTAAAATCACAAAGGAATAGTCTAATAACTGGACCTATCTTCTATCAACTAATAGGTAGAGAAGACCCCTAAGAACTTCATAACAAAGAAAAGATAGAAAGGCAAATAACAACATACAATAGTTTTCCAAAAGAAGGAAGTCTGGTAGGAGTATGGTTACATTCTCAGCGAGGAAAGTCTGAGTAACGGGTAGAAGATCGGAGGAAGGCCGATGAAAATAAATAGCTCTGAAATTAGCAGAGTAAGCTGGAGACAAGGGCAAGAGGAAATTGAAAATTTTGAATGACTCAATGAGAGGGAGCAAGATAGCTCCCCCTATTTAAAAGAGAAACAACCTAACCGTCAGATTGGAAGGGTTGCTGGTTACCCATGATCGAGTGGCTGAGGTAGCACGAAAGACAATAAATGAAGGGTCAGAAAAAACACAAAAATCCAAAAAAAATGATTACCAGCCGTCATTGAAAAAAGAAAAGTCACATGTGAAGAACACATAGGGGAGGTAAATTGCTCACATGCTGAAGGGTCCGGACTAGAATAATGATCTCGCGTCTAAGTAATGGGCGAAGAGCGTAGAATTCTTGCACAAGTCACGTCCAAGTAATGTGCATGCCTCGCACATAATTCTTGCATAGATGACCTTGCGTCCAAGTAATGCGTGAATATACGTAGAATTCTTATGTGGGTCTAGGGCAGAATAATGATCTCGTGTCCAAGTAATGCGTGAAGAGCGTAGAATTCTTGCGCGAGCTGCGTCCAAGTAATGTGCATGCCCCGCACAGAATTTTTACGCGGATGACCCTGCATCCAAGTAATGCGTGAATATACGTAGAATTCTTGCGTGGGTCTAGGGCAGACTAATGATCTCGCATCCAAGTAATGCACGAAGAGTGTAGAATTTTTACGCAAGCCACATCCAAGTAATGTACATGCCCCGCACAGAATTCTTGCACGGACGACCATGCGTCCAAGTAATGCATGAATATACGTAGAATTCTTATGCGGGGTCCAGGGTAGAATAATGATCTCGCATCCAAGTAATGCATGAAGAGCGTAGAATTCTTATGCAAATCAGTTTGGAACCCCCAACTCAAGCAAAACCTCTGCTCTACGAAAGGCTCTTGTATAAATAGGCATGACCGCTTGGCAACATCACATCATAATTATCACCGACAGTTTGACAAACCAAGTCGCGCAACATACTCGGGGTTGAAAACGAAGACAAAGATGTAACTCCCACCACGCAAAGCGAGCTGAGTGTTGGGGGGCTTATATTATAGGTGTTATTTTGGACCAGGCTAAGTCCAGGAGCAAGCGCAGTCGATCAAGGTTGGGGCCCAATTCAGAATACAACTCCGTAGAATGAAGACTTCTATCATCAGTTGAAAGTCGTGAAATCTCGCAATGCAGCATGATGAAAGGCACAACCCTAAGAAGAATTTAAACCCGTAACAAGCAAGACCGACTAATAACCCCTGAAAAATGAAAAACGAGGATAAAGGCAGCCACCTGAAAGTCCCGCTCGCTCAACTTCCTACCTTCTTGCCTGCTCGCTACTAACAGATGCCCGTACGAAGTCCAGTCAGCTATCAGGAGTATGTCAACCAATTTGGCATACTCAAGCCTCAAGATGACACATCAGCTCCCTAGAAGTCTAACAATGATTTGCCCAACATTTATTATCTGACGGCACGCATTTAATGTCATAAACGACGAATATAATCATTCTGCTGATCATAAAATTACATTTGTAACCTCTCCTTTTGCTATAAATAGAAAGGGAGGGACCATCATAAGGGAGAGATAGCAATTCATGCAGAAAATCTATTGGTAGAAAAAGAGAGAATTCCTTGTGTGAAAACCTGAGTAAGAGAACACTTTGTCTCTTGTAAGAAAGTTATACAGCCATTGTAATCTAGTAAAAAAAAGGGGGGGACTTTGTGATAGTGAATAATAGAAGAGCATCGTGGATGTAGGGGCCAAGAATTAGCTTTAGCCAAACCATGATAAACTCCTGGTGTCATTGTTCTTTTCCTGTCTTCTCTAACTTTCATTGCCATTATCTTTCCTTCCTTCTTAACTTGCAGTTA
>JANHAO010024549.1:0-11592 GCA_026873985.1 Saraca asoca
ATTAAAACAGGGGAACAAAATACAACTGAGGTGTTGTTGGACGTTTTAGTCACAAAACTCACCAAGAATTGGGAAGCTACACACCGTCGAGAAGGAAGGCTTGGACGGCGCCGGACTGTACTGATTGTCTGCCTTGGAGGAAGTGGCACCGTCGCTAGGTTGAAGCTGGCCGAACGAGCTCTAGCTTTGGTGCCGTCTGAGATGGCGGTGTGCGCCGCCGAGAGAGAGAGGAAGAGCGCCGGTGGAACGCCAGAGAGGATGGAGCGGTGGCCGAACCGGAGTCGCTGTTTGCTCGCACGAAGAAGAAGAAGAAAGGAGAGAAGAAGAAAGAAGCTTGCGTGAAATAGGGAACTCCCGAAGCTTCTAAAACAAATCAGGGGAAAGCAAAAAATATCTCAGCCCATGGTAACCTGCAACTTGTTGAACCGATTTCAGCCCAAGCTTTTCAATTTCAGCCCCAAATTTTGCTTTATTTTGAAATGTACCCCACCCGATTTCAAGATTTTTCAATTAAGTCCTTGTCACAACTTTCATTTAAGTCCTTTTAAAATTTTATTTTCAATTTCTCTTTTTATTTTCTTAATTTATCCGGATATTACATATATATTAAATATATTATTTAATCATCCCTCATTTCTTTTATCATCAACCTATAAGAAATAATAATATAAACAACAATAACAACAACAACAACAACAATAATAATAATAATAATAATCTTATTTTTATCTAAAATTATCTATTTTTATAAAAAAAATTATAATAAATTATAACTATTTATTTCTTAAAAGAAAATTTAGTAAATAATAGAGCATAAGTAATTATTTCTTAAATAATTAATAATAATAATTATAATTATTTATTTTTAAAGAAAAATTTAAAAACAATAATTTTTAATATTTTTTAATAAAAATATAATAAATAATATTTCAAAATATAAAATATTATTAAAATAAAAGAATACTTAAATAAATAATAAAATACACTTATGTCCTTATATCTTATTTCACATCTAAACAACTAATAATAAATAATTAATTCCATCAAATATTTTTATTTAAATAATTAATATTAACAGTTGGTCAAATCACTTATAATAATTTAATCACTAATAAAATCAGTTAAGAGGTAATGTGATCAGATAGCTAAAGTTTGTTTTTTCTCCAAGAAAAATGGCTAAAGTTTAAAATAAAATATTTGCAGTAACGCTAGCAATGAATGTTTTTTCGTTGGTTTCTACAAGATCGTCTACAATGAGGTCCTACTTTCGTTTTCCAAATACCTATTTGAGTGGTACTTTTCCTCTTCGTATTTTAATCACCAAAAAGAAAAATTGGTTGAAGCAGCTTTCTGGCCTTTTTATTTTATAAGGAAAAAGGAAAAACTACAAGGGCCATTAGTTTTTGAAAGTGTCTTTGCTCAATCCTGAATAGCATTGCTTTTTGCTTTGATTATATTTTATAACAAAATAAATCATCCATTTATTATTAGATAATTTTCTGAGTAAATAAAATCAACATTAAGTTATTATTTCAATAGAGAGGTCGTGTTAATTTTATAAAATTAATATATAGACAATAAAAATTATAAATATTTTTTTATAAATAGAAATAAACACATGTATCATAATTTATGACTGTTTCAAGCATATATCGCATCATGCATCCTGCTAGAAAGTTGCCCATGAGTTTGTAGCTCTAACTGTACTTGTAATTCCCAGAAATAACAATAACATCCATTAATATTATTTTCATGACTTGAGTTAAAGTCCCCACAGTTACTATTAGTTATCTTCTTTTTTTAGGGACTCATATCTTATTATTGATGGCGGGACTTGAAGTTTGAGACTTGACAATGGGAATAATATCTTTTGACATTCATAATTGAATTGAATAGACAATAAACGAGAGAAAACTTGAATGTTGTCCTATTTAAAATGCCAAACAAATAATGATAAATTATAATTATAGAAAAAAAATATACACATATTTATGAATCACATTTATATACAACATATTCGCTCATGGATGTGGCTCAAAAATGTATTCCTAACAGCAATCTATTTATAGTGTTTAAAAATAATTTAGTTTAATAGTTTAAAAGTTTTGTAGTAATAAAAAATAGAATCTAGACTCAATAATTAAGTCTAAAGGTTGGGTTTAGACAAAAGTTTAGATCTACTTTATAAATAAGTTGGATTTAAACTTATATTTATATCTTAAATAATTTATTTATAAAATGTGACATAAATATTAATTATTAATAATTAATATATAGATATAATAATTTTTTCTTTCATAAATTTTCTTTTATATATATATTAAATATAATATAATATATACATAAATATAAATATATTTTGCACTTTATAGTTTTTAATCAATCATATAAAAATATTAAAATTAAGCTTAAATAGGAATGAGTTTTGATGGATTGGATATAGACATACCAAGTATGAAAAATATATAGGTAAAGTTGGGCTTTGGTGCCATCATTTTAAAAATGATCGATGTAGACATATAAAATATAAAGCAAATAAAGTTATATTAAATTAAGAAGAGATGTCTTTATCTTAACAAGTCCGATTAGAATTCGGCTCGATTTTCCTCACCTCTAAGTCCATAATGGTATGCAATTCAGAGGGGGATGCCATGCGGCTTCTTAGAGAAACATATGGAAGTGGAGGATCAAAATTTTTGAATGGGATTAGGGGTGAAGAAATCAAGCCAAGTCGAGAGTTAAGTTTGGGAATCATCAAGCATAGTTTGATTAAAGTAGAATGATACTTGAACTTAGCTTACACTCAAATTAGTAGTGATATTTTGGTTTGATTAAAAAGAAATTAGTTTGATTTAGTTCAATAAAAATTAATAAATATTGTAAATTTTAACAAGTTTAGAATTTGATTGAAATTCAACTTGAATTTAATAATAAATAATAATTAAACGATAATAAAAATATATTGAGAAAGATACAAATAATTTCATTAAATAAGGTTAAGTGTCAATTAATTATCTAAAGTTTTTAATCCTAAAATCTTTTAAAATTTTCAAAAAGGTTGAAAGAAATAATATTTCAATTAAAAAATAGAAAAAAAAAAAAAACATATGACTCACCCATGACTAAGAATGCAAACAACTAAGCAAAACATTTACTTATTTAAACTCTTGCTTGATAATAATAAATGAGCTCAAGCTCATTAAGCCTAAAAAGTTTAAACTCGAGCTCGAATCAAATAAGAGCCAAATGACTTTTTACAAACTTACATGAGTTAGATGTTATTTAATTTAAATTTTTCCTCGAACTTAAGCTCAATCTTGGACCACATACAAGCTTATACAAATTTAGATGAACAACTTGTGACATATAATATAAAACCTATGTATTATATTTTTTATATAATATAAAATATATATTTTTATTATTAGGCCAGTTTAGACTTGCAAACAATTCAAGTCGAGAAATATAAAGCTCAAACTCAGCTTCTACATTAATCCAGCTTAACTTGTTTAAAATTGAGCTTTTTGCAAACTAATCTCAAGTTGCTCTTGAAAAGCTCAACTCATTTGCACCTAGGCCCATGACTTTTTTTAACTATTATTAATAAGAATTTTAACCAATTTATGGTTAGATTTTCTTTTGAGCAAAATTACTAATAATGGGGTATTAGGGCATGACTGAAGACAAGTATTTTGAGTAAATTATTGTTGAAGTCCGATTCAACTGCATTTACAATATATGTTTCTTTTATTTTTCCATTATTTTTTTGAGTTTATTGTGTCAAAAAAATAGTTATAAAAAGTTAGAGGTGACTCATCTACTTTTTTTTATTTCTTTTATATGAGATTTCAACATTATTTGTTTTTAAAAACTTTAAGGGGTTATTTGTGTAGGTAATTTTTTTAATATTGGTGACTTTGTACGTTCAATATTGTCTAAAAAAGTTAGTTTTAAATTATATATAAATGAAAACCCTAACTAGGTTTGTTAGTATCCTTTCGATAATAATTTTATATATAATAAAAGTAAAAAAAGGCTAGACTAAAACATCATTTTAGTTGTCATAGATTTAGTTTTTTTTTTCAATTTACTCTTTATTTAATTTTTATTTTCAATTTGGTTCCTGATAGATTCAATTTCTTATAATTAAGTTATTCTGTTCACCTACTTCATATTCTATTAAGTAAAATGATTTAGAGTTTAAAATCTTATGTAATGTCACTTAATATTTATGTTGACACCAAATATAATTTATAAGAAGATTAAGTGTTTATGTGGATTAAAATAAAATGTATTAAATGATAAAAAAGAAGAAATTAAAATAGTTATTTTATGCCTCTACTTTGAAGTTAAAATTGTAAAGTATATTTATAATATAGAGAGTATTATTATATAGGTATTAGACACACCGAACCAAATTTTAGGCTTTTATTTCATCAATTTCATTAATAAATTTAAAAACAAAAAGACTTGATTGAATTTGTGAAAGATCAAATTGAGAATAAAAATCAAATAAACATTAAATTAAAAAAATTAGTATTTGTGAGGATTAAAATAGTGTTTTAGTTATAAAGTCTAAGTATACAGAATTACGGGTCTACGTTCGACGAAGTCGTTGTAGTATAGTGGTGAGTATTCCCGCCTGTCACGCGGGCGACCCGGGTTCGATCCCCGGCAACGGCGTATTAATTTTTGCATCGTTACCAGTCACTGGTTGTTGAAATTGGGAACCCCAAGAAGGAGCAGAGCAGACAGGAAGAAGAAGAGAGAGTGAGAATGGGTTGGGGTCACTTGGCAAGCAAATGGAATGGCCACTCCAACTCAGCTGACCTGACTACCAGTGCTGAGGCCTTTCCCTCCGCCACCGGAGAAACTACACCACGGAGGTTCCCACTGGCGGCGCAGCCATGGATCATGAGATCAGCTGAGAAAGACAATCAGTATGCCTCTTACCTGTACGAAGCCTGCCGCGACACCTTCCGCCACCTCTTTGGTCTCTCACTCCCTTTTTGCTTTTCACTCTTTCAATTCCTTGCAAAATATATCTCTTGCTGGTTAGCTCGGAAAATGAGACTTGCCCCTCGAATTATATCTGCCATTTCTTATAATGATGGTGCTCTCTTCTTTTCGATAAAGGGGATTAACTGTAATTTGATATGAGGCCCACAATTTTGTACATTTCTGCTTGCTTATGATTTTCAAATTATAGTCTGATTCAACCCAACCTAACAGCTATTTGTTTTTTTTTTTTTTGGTTTCTCTTGGTTCAGGTACAAGAGTTGCAGTAGCTTACCAAAGTGTGGTTAGCTCTCTTCGTCTCAATGTTTTGTTCTTGACATCTCATTTTGTTTCAAACAAATTACCATGGGAAAAGGAAAACAAAAATGTAGTTTAAACATTTTAGATATAGTAGTGTAATTTATTTGTTTGCAGACAAAATTTCTGTAACAGATGCTTTACTATGTACCGACAACAGGTTCGTGACTGTTGAATTTAAGAGCAGAGCAGCAATATAAAATGAATAATACAACCTGAGGCGTGATAATAATCACTCTCCTCAAGGATATTTCCAGCCTAATGGTTGGTATCCTCCAGGATTCAAGAGGTCCTTTCTCAATACTTTCAAATCTAGAGGCAGCAGGAACAACAACAATTTTGTTTGTTTAATTCGAAATAACCCAACAAGTGCAGAACCAAGGGAGATCGGAGGTAGTATATCTTTTTTTCATTTTTTTAGGAGAGAAGAGAAAATGAGTAAGGTTAGAATTGTAATTCAAAATAACCCAACAAGTGCAGAACCAAGGGAGATCGGAGTTAATATATCATTTTTCATTTTTATAGGAGAGAAGAAAATGAGTAAGGTTAGAATTGTAACGTTGCTGAAGCAACCAGGAAAGATTTCAGGAAGGTTAACAATGTGGAAGAGGATTTGTAGGAAGTGACAGTTGATATTAAATCCAAAACAAACTCCTAAAAATATGCAAAAAGAATAAATGTGAGATTCTAGTCTTGTGAAATAGCTGACATATTTCACAACAATCCCCCCCCCCCCCCAAAATTTCAAAAGGCCAGAAAGGAAGAAGATAACCTTGCTAAGTTAAAATCATGAATGTATATGCATCATGACTGGTGTCTTTTGGACTATGAACCAACTCTAGAAAGAATGAAACTTAATCTACTAAGCTAAAAGAAACTTAATCAACTAAGTTATTAATGAAGCTTTTAGCTTCTATGAATTAATAAATTCTTTTTGCAAATTAAAGTTCTCACCAATCACACTACATCCTCTTTAATTACTGTTGTTCATCGCGGTTTTGGTCTAATGGGCCATGTGTGGGCCATGTGCGTGCCTGGTTATTTCATGGGTGCTCTATAGAATCTGCTATAATCTTATAGAAGCGGCCCCACTTCTCACTCACATAGGTGAATCCATCATGTATTTCTGCAATTAAATACACCATCCATAAGGAATGTGATATTCATTAAGTGCTTTCAACTCAGCCGCACATTTAATTTGCAGTATAGCACTAACCACGCACCATAGGAGGGACTTAGGTTTTGTAGTGCTTCATGATCATCAATAACTTAGTTATTACCCATATGAACCTACTTCATGGGATCTCCAATCAAATAGGTTGGGTTGCCATTACTGATGATATCTTAAGTTGGCATTCTGCCCCTTCCCCTCGATGTTTTAGAAATCAAACTTCTTCCCAATGGTTTAGTTAGTGGATTGGCCAAATTTACTCCTGGCTTCACATAATCGATCGATATAATTCCCTCTTTCAACAGCTGTTTTATCACATCATGTCTTAGATGAATATGTCCATTTTTGCCCTCAAACATTTTATTTTTTGCTATGGAAATTGTTGCTTGGCAATCACAATGCATCAGGTTACAGGACCTTATGGACTTCCTCCTCCCCCTGCTAGGCATGCTCTTTTCATTGTATACCAAACCGTTGTTCCATACTTAGCAGAGAGGATTAGGTTGATTATCACCTTTACCTTTATATTTCTATAAAATTCAGCTTATAGCCCACTACATTCTTGCATTTATCACCGTAAGGTTGTTTATGCAGTTCTAGAATTGCTTCCCATGGCATTGTCCTAGCTGATTCACAATCTGATGAGATCTACAGTGAAAGTGCCCCTAGGAGCAGTCATTTTCGAACTTCTGCAGAGAGTTAACATCCCTTTTCTTCCTCATCTGGAGTTTCCGATACAACTTTGACAAGATTGAAGGAGAAAGTGAGCAGCTCATGGTTGCATCTTGCAAGCAGTTCAGAGATGGCCTACAGTATGTCAATCCTCCGTATATGTTGCTTAATGCTCATCAAACACTAATAATGAACTCAATATTGTCTTTTGCAATGATTTAATTAATAATATTCAATGAATAACAACCTTATTGTTGTTTGTTTATTGGAAAACGTAAGGTAGTTGAAGATTAAATTATCTCTGGATGTTCCTTCTGTAAAGCTCATTTTGCCTCCTCCCCTTTGCTGCTGCTTTTTGTCATAAGTTGACTACATATTTAATTGGCCCCTTTCACTGAATTAAGGTTTCATGCTTTTGCAACTAGATGCTCCCTATGGGGCGTGATTATTTCAAATTTGCAATGGGTTCTTCTTACTAACCTCATGTTCTTCTACTTTGAAGGTAATCCCAATTCCTGTGTTTGGAGGGCTAAATTACAGACATGTGATGGGTTGGAGAAATATTTTCACTCTTTCCATTTCATTCACTTTACAAGGCCTCTATTATCATATCTCAAAACATGCCGCAGGCATTCGTTATGTTTTCATTGGAAAAGCATCAAACCAAAGCCCAGGTGTTAGTCTTTTCAAAACTTGAAAATTTGAACAATGTGCACATTTACCAATTATAGTTTGCTTTCTTTCTAAAGCATTAAGGGGATCTTTTACAGTCCTAAATTACCTTTATTTGACTCTGCCAGCCAATTCATTGCTTGTTAACCAACAGAATTACCCTCCTTAAATAATACACACTGATTAATTTGGCTTCTGCGCAGATACCAAATATTGGGAGTATTTCTTCTGATTCAATTTTGTATAATTGGCGCTGAAGGTGTGCTTTGAAGTAATTTATCTTCAATTACAAGTTCAGTTCACCAGACATCATTTGGGGCCCAATGGGGATCAGCAGGTTAACTATCTCCATGGTTTAGTTTTTTTCAATTTTTTCCTTATAGCTCTGTCTTTGAGGGGATTATCATTTTTTTTTTTTCATAGTAGCTCTAGCTCCATTTTTGCAAATTTCCTTGCATAGCAGTATAGCACTAAACTTGGAACATGTTTTTCTCCTTAACCAGTTGGCATTATCATAACCTGTCTCCACCATCATGAATTGTAGGACGAGGCTTGCCTGTTTTAAATGAAGGAGGTGCTCTTACATCTGCCAATACTGACAAAGGAAGTTGGTTCTCTGACTTGTCACCTTGCGAGGTGTGTTTCCCTGATCAATCCATCATTTTTATCTTTTACTGCTGATACATGCTTTGTGTAGGGTTGACAATGTTAAATGTATTTTTACTTACTGGATGAATTTAGGAACTTGCATCCGTGATCGGTCCTTTATAAAAAGACCCAAAATCCCCACGTCTGGTGATTAAATTTGATTGAGCACTTGTTAAATAATTTATATTTACTTATCTGTATTTCTAGATATTCACAGGAAGCCTAATTGTGTATTAAAAATAGGGTTGTGAACATGTTGCAGCCATTATGGTGAAGATGTGTGCTTAGGTAGAATATATAGGATAAAAGAAAAGAAAAGAATTAAAAAAAAGTAGCCTTGAAGGATAGGTAGTTCCGTTTAAGGGTGTAAACGAGTCGAGTTGAGCTGAATATCAGCTTGTTCAAGTTTGAGCTTGGCACCAATAAGCAAGTTAAAGCTCAAGCTTAAACTCATTAAGCCTGAAAAAGTTGAGCTTAAGCCCGAGCTTGACTAGTTCACAAGCCTCAACAAGCTTACATGATTTTCTTGTTATTTAATTCAAATTTCTCATCACGCCTAAATATTCAAGCTCGAACTACAGTTTGGACTATATACGAGTGTAGACAAGCTAAGATGATCTTAAACAGGCTTCTTGCATTTTATATAATACCAAATATAAGAGTTTTATATTATTATATTATTATACACAATATATATGTATGTATGTATTTTATTATTTATATATAATATAAAAATAAGAAATATATTTTAATTATTAGGCTAATTTAAGTTCACAAACAATTCAAACTGAGTAATATAAAGCTCAAGTTTGGTTCGTTCATTAATGAGCTCAGTTTGTTTAGGTTCGATTCATTTGAAATTGAATTTGAATCGAACTTTTTGCTAATGAATCTCGAGTTACTCAGGAATAACTCAATTTGTTTGCAACTTCCATTACATACTTCCATCATACCATCCTTTAGAGCATTAACCGTGTTTTAATAATCCTTTTCTCTTGTGCAAGCCCAAGCATCTAGTGGAAGTAGCAAATGTACACTCTGCCTGAGTAATCAACGACAGCCAGCAGTCACTTCCTGTGGGCATGTATTCTGCTGGTATTGTCTTCCTGCTTTCTTAGCATTCGTGGAACAGGCTGTAGCCTTTTACTATCTGACGACTGTGATCAGTCTGTGTTTTCTGTTTGATGTGTTTGTGTAGGAACTGTATCACAGAATGGTGCAATGAAAAGCCAGAATGCCCTCTTTGCTGCACTCCTATAACACACTCAAAGTCTAGTATGTTTGTATCATTCAGACTTCTAAAACCTCTTTATCTTCAATTGGAGTCTCTTGTACGTAAGGCAACTTTTTCCCAGTATTGAACCTTGCAAGAGATGTTGAGGATTGAGATAATTAAAAATCGAGGGGGTCGGATGGGAATTGCTACACCTCCTCTGCATCAAGTGGCTAGTCAAAGCCTTGAAGACAGATGTTCCTGCGCATAGTTTTCAGATACACGATAGATGTCACAAACCCTATAACCAAATTTAGCGAGCCTTGTTGTTTTGGTGCGCAATTATATCTCGGATCTGCCTCAGATACTCTCTTCAAAGATTATCCATTCTAAGCGGACGAGAACGAAAATCATGGAGTGAGGGAATAGGAAATGTTTCTTATCCCATGGTTGTCCTGAAATTTCAGTGTTGGAATCTCAATGCTACACGAGGACTGAATGTGTGTATATATTTGTTTGTTGGAGATTAAAATGATCTCCATGCTACACGAGGACTGAATGTCTTTGTGTGTTTGTGTTGTAGGATCATGTTGAAATTTCAAGTCTTTGTGTGTTGTAGGATCATGTGAAAATGAGCTGTGGCGTTTCCTTTGAAATTGATGAAGATTAAAATTTACGGATCAGATATTTTGAGGTGTTTTGATATTTATTCGATTTTTGTGAATATGTTCATGTGCTTGAGAACAATTTTATTTTGATCATCACTTTGAAGTTAATTTCTTTGAATAATGACTTTTAGAAAACTGAATTGCAACTAGCACAAGACTAGAGAAGTTTGTACACTTTAACGTGTCATGCTGTGTTGTGTTATTCCAGAATCGCTTCCACGAGGTTTTAGGCGACTTTGCTAGCTGTGCGTTACACGTAACGTTTGGGTAGCCGATCATGAAAAGCAGTTTCATCCTAATGCTATCTTCATTAGGAATCTGTAGGGTTTTACCATCGTTAACCTTATTCTCACCCGTGTGTGGGTGCGTGCACTCCTGCTGCAGCTTCATACAATGATTTCACCTTTCTTTTCTTTCTTTGTTATTCCAAAACACTAAATGACTGATTAAGGTCTCTCCCCAATTTTCTGAAAACTATTTTGCTGCTTCTTCTCAGTTCTGGAATTGAGTGTTAAGAGTCATCTTTGTAGACACCTATCTTGTGTCTGAGGTTCACAATATTTGCGTGATCCATTCACGCTATGCTTATCCCCAAGGAATCAATTTTACATCTCTTGTGTTTTTCTCTTTCACTACCCATAAACTGACTTGAATTTCTGTGCACAACATCTGAATTGTCAAGAATTTTAATGGTTTGTTTGCAATCAATTTTCTGAAATTGATTTCAACGATTTAAATCCTTTTCTACATTTCATTGTGTTTTTTTCTTTCACCACCTCTGTGCACAACATCTGAATTGTTAAGTTTTTCTTACGGTTTGTTTGGAATCAATATTTCTGAAATTGATTTCAATGGATTAAATCCTTTTGAAAATGAATTCTGATGTGTGGAAGCAATACAAAAAATAATAATAATAATAATTTTAATTCATTTATAATTAGTATTTTTAATTTGACTGTTTATAAAATTAAGGCTGTATTTACATATTCATATTTTCTTTGTCTTGTGTTGTACTTCTGTCCTCTAATTACGTATCTTGCAACGAAACTTTGATCACTTGTACAGAAAACAAGACGCTCTGGGAGAAAATGACGGTAAACTAGTACTTTTGAGTAGTAGCAGCATTGTCTGTCTATGTTTACCTGGTGTTGTTTTGTGAGCCATGGGCTCTTAAGGACAATGCTTACAACAATGATTTGATGGAGTATGTCTTGGCTCCCTGCATTTTCCTT
>JANHAO010024550.1:0-11606 GCA_026873985.1 Saraca asoca
TAGTTGACTTTTATTGACAGAATAGCTGAAATATACTTCATCTTCAGTGGAATTGAAATGGAAACTGTATTCTCCTGAACGCCCCGGGTAATAGTACATTCCATTCCATTAAAACCATCGAGAGGACATAGTTGATGATAATTTGAAGCTGCCATCATTTTCCTGCCACTCCTCACTAGTCCAATAAATTTGTCCGTGCCACCAAATGACCAATTGCCGCATATTGTTGGGATCAACGCCAAGGCTAAATGATCCCAAAGCAGGAAAATTAAAGGTTCTCCTTGAAGTAAGATTCCAATTTTGGCCAGTTCTTCGGTTAAATCCAAGTTTCATTCCTGGCAGAAGTGTATCTGTGGGATAATCAAAGCTTTCCCACAAAATCCTTTTGCTACTGCTACTGTTTCCAGTTTCACTTTCACGTAGCACAAAATTCCCATCATCCTGTAGAGTGGCAATCGTTTTAGTAGCATTTTCAACTGTATAAAGTGGTATAGTGTTACTGTGCCCTTCACCGTACTTGATTTCCAAGCTACCTTCGTCATTGATGCCGAGAATTCCAGAATCACCGGAAATTGGAGTATTTCTGTTAGCAATCCAAACAGACTGCAGTGGATACACTTCTTCGACTAAGTTGTACCATATTGCTAAGTAAGAACCGTTGTTCTCGATGGGACTGGAAAAATTCAGTTTGAAAGCGCCTGAATTTGAAAGCAGTTCTTCTCCATGTTTGAGATATTGGCCCTGTGATAATGATGAGAGTGCAAGGGAGAGAGAAGGGGCAGTGATGATTAAGAGACAAGAAAAGCCTAAAAAGATGAGACTTGTGTTAATGTGCTTCATCGCTAGCATTTCTCTCCTAAGCTTGAAATTGGATCTCTGCATCTGCACATTTATTTGGAATGTAACCTTTCACAAAATTCTTACTCCTAACCTTTGACAAAATTCACAAAAATTATAACTTCATCCCCTTAAGATACATAAAAGAAATTTCAAAAATATTTTTTTATACAAAAGTTACAAAATATATGAAAAGTTTTTTATAAAAATTGTAAGAGTTTATGCCAGCATTTTTTTTTTCAAAACACGCATCAAAATACAAGCTATATCATAGTGATTTTTATTCTTCTGTCATTGAATATAAAAATGGTTATAAATTACATTTATGATAGACTATGATTTCTTTGCAAGATAAAAATTGAGAAAAATTGAGAATAAAAACCACTATTGTAGTGCAAAATTGCAATAAATTGGAATTCCTCAAGCTGACACAATTTCCATGTTACATGTGGTATTTTCTTTTAGAAATATATTACATAAATTTATGTTTGAAATGGTTAAAAACAAGATTTTATTTTATTTTCAGATAATTTCTTTTTTTTAAATAGCATTTGGATTTAAGTTAAAAGAGATTGGAATTGATTTGCAATTCATGTTTTAACTATATTTGTTTCATCATAAAATCCATTAAATTTATTCAAGAATATATTTTGTTTGATATAAAACATATTTTATGTAAAAAAAAAACTTTATCCTTATTTTAACATTTTATTTATTATAATACCATCAAAATTTACTTTTTAATTAAATTTAATTTATTTTTCAATATGTTTCAAATAAAAGAATTCATTTACAAATGAATTAAAATCATTATTTTCAACATAATTTTTAAATAATATAATTTATTTATAAATAAAGTAAAATCACTTCTATTGAAATGATTTAGTTAAAAAAAATTGATTTAAAAATGTGGTACCGTTGGATATCACAATTATAAATCATGTACATATTATTCTCTTCAGGACACACCTGGGCCACCCACTAGCCCCTGCAGCTTGCGGTTTGTAACCAGCTAATGGATTGTGCAACGATTTGTTAGTCTCCAGTGAATCATCTACAATTGGCTTGTGACTGCTCTCTAAATTGTATTATCTTCATTGATTCTTGCAGTATGATTAAAAAAAAAAAAACAGTATCTTTTTGTATTTAACATCATCTTACTCATTTCGAACCATTAAAAAATTAAAATTTAATTAAATTAAAAAAAAATTTATGCATAAATTTGTTCATAAATACATTTTTCAAAATTTTCAAATAAATTAAATTCTGATTTGTCTATAATTCTAAATGAGTGTTAATAAAAGACTACGGCGGATTTTGCTTTAAATTTTTTTCTTTTTTACCATTTCTTATATGCATACATGACCAAAATTTTAACATATTCTATTTGGTTAAATTAGCATCTCAAAAGGTTAAAATCAACTATCTTCTTTTACACCAATCGGAATATTTCTTAAATTATGTAACATGCAAAATATAATTGAAATAAAATGAATATTTAGTGACGCTCATAAAGAAAACATTATAATGTGTAAGTCTTTGTCAAGGGATATGGGTTAACATTTATTTCTCCTGCTCGTGAGTTACCTAATTGGTGTAATTCTGATCCCAATAATGAGATTCTTGCAATCAGATATGTATAGAAAAAAGAGTTTACAACAAAATTTAAAATATTTGAAAGATATTATCACTATGTTTATATAAAATTTGCAAAATATGTATTTATATTCTTTTTAAATTTTTTTTTGCTAAACTAAGTTTCTTTTTTTTTTTGGTTATTGTAAAATTACTTTTCTCTTGTTTCTAAAAATTATTTTAAACTAAATAGGATCTTTTCATCTTTGCTTAATTTTAAAATCATCTATTCCCTTGCTTGTTTAATGTTCCCTTGCTTTTCATTATAATTCAAACCAAAATATTTATTCAGCACATGAAATGAATAGCGAAGCGCTTGGAATGAATGCATGGTTAGTTCAACTTACTCCTAGACATCTAAGCAACATATTAAATGAATAAATGAAACATAAGTCCTCTCACATATCATCCTTTTACTATCAATTATATCAAAAAGTACAACAGCTTGGGCTTTGTTTTCAACCTTCAACACATTTAAACTGATTAATATTTGATATTGTATTGGTTGCTAATTGCTGAAAAAAAGCTGCAGACATTCCCTATCATATAAGTCTATTTTACGCCCCTTTCTTGCTATTGAAAAAGGCCAGAGTCTTTTTGATTTGGACCCTACTTGTTGGGCGGGGACGTGTCTCTGGTGTGATGCTGAAGGTGTTCCCTCAGCATTGCTGCAAGTTGCTACCAATATTTATTGCAATCATAACACAGAATTTCTGATGCATTCTGATATAGAACACACACTGAATGACAATGTCCAAGTAAAGTGTGAGGCAAGGGTTAATCTTAAATACAAACACATGGGACTATAATGACAAAGAGCTTCAAAGACTTTCCCAGAGTTATAAAAGAGATCACTAACTCATTGATACATCTGAAGAGGAGGACCATTTTCTTCACTTAAATAAATTACAGGAAGTTCCACAGTTTAACAAAATAACAATGATTTGTTTCACTTTTGGTTCATAAATACTGAGTCTAGTAAACCAAGTAGATATGACAATTATCAAGCATGTACTGGGCTGTTTTCTGCTCATTTATTCAAAGTTCTCCTATGGTCTGCCATCCATTACTGAAATTGTCACCTCGTTTATGGAACAAGTCTTTTGTTCTTCCAATCCATTTGATTCTTCTTCAAATGTGTCAAAATAAAAGGCAGGCTGCTTAGGGGAAGGTAGCAAGGCTGATTCAGTTGAAAGCATTGCAACAACTTCTAGCATGGTTGGTCTATCTGCTGCGCGGTCCTAAACACATAGCAGTCCAAGTTGAATGTATCTCAGTACTTCATCAGTAGGGCATGATTCAAGCAAAGATGTGTCTATTATCTCAGTGCCTCTGCCTTCATTCCAAAGCTGCCAGGCCTGCGTTAAACATGCCAATTTGTTAAAGGGCATGAAAACAGAGAAGTGTTAGAAGAGTATGAAAACAAAGAAGAGCTAGATCTGGTTTGCGTGGTTGAATGCATCACTTTCATTAACAAAGAGAACTATAACTTATAAAAGACAATAACATCTAAACTTAGACAAAGGCCATATTTAGATAAATTAAACTAACAAGTTATCAACCAAAAAGGGACATTACTGGACTAACTGGCTTTTAAACAGCTTAACACATTAATCATTGAGTAATAACTAAAAAGTTGATAGAAAAATTTCAATTTCCTAACACTCTTTGTGATTTTTCTTGATTACTCCTAGGTTGATTCTTAAGAAGCCAAACTTCTCCTTGGCAAAGCTTTAGTTAGAATATCAGTCAAATTAAATTGCAGCCACAATTGAAATTTAGGAATTAAAATCTAAATTTGAAACTTCAAAAAGCTATTCATTAGTAATGAGCCACTATGCTTTTCGTTTTTTGTCTTGTACATCAAGGAATTGTCATTACAACAAGAACATCACAAGATTCTCAACGTTCTTAATTCATAGTCATCTTATCACTAGTTCACAAGATGTACTGTTCAAATTGAGTTTACTACAGAAATACAGCTTCAGCCAAGTAACAGTAAACTCAAATTTCTCACTGAAATTTAGCCTCATCAATTAGTACTCGATTAAGTGAAGGGACATTCACCTGATAATTTACACTCCTATGGGTGTTTGAGAAATCCATTTACCAGACATCCATGTTTGAAATTGTAACGTCATTTACATTTTATTTAAATTATACAATATATTGAAATAAACATTCATAGTCTACATAATTAACCATTTTATTTAATTACATAATTTTTTTATTAAGTTGTTAAATAAGTATCACAGTATTGTTGGACACCTATTTGTTTTCTACATTATGTAATTAATAAAAATTAAATATGATATATAAACTTTTAGTTAAAATACATGAAAATGAGTTTAAAATTATATGAAAAAATGACATGATAAATTGAATTCTTATTTAAAAAGTTAATGAAAAAATTATCCAACTAAATAAAATAGTTAATTAAATGGACACTGGGTGCAAATTCTAAGTTTTTTTGTAGTTAAATGCCTTAGTTTCAAGTTTACAAGGTTGGTAAGGACTAAATTCAACCACCCCAAAGTGAAAAAAAAAAAATTTATGTTTCTCCTTGATGAATACAATTTATACATATTTTATATTCCTTTATACTTAGTTTTTTTTATCATATGTATGTGCTTAATTGGATGATTGAAATTAGTTTTGTGGTTTGTTTAGTTTTTATACTTAATTGAATTTATATCGTAAATTTATATTGCTTCAGGTTTTCGGGCATATCTTGAGTTCTGGACTTTGGTTTTAGGTAATTGATATGTCATTGGAAAGTTAAGAGAAATATCTAAAAATATCATGAAGAGTCCTCAATCCAATTCAACCATTTTGGAAGTCAAATGAAGTTCACAATTTGTAATAGAGTGCTAACCTACAATCCAAAATCAGTTTCGATATTTTCATCATGAGCAGAGATTCACCCATCATTTCTGTACAAACACAAGCTTATAGGATAGTTAACATCCACTTCAACAACTTTTATGGAGAGTTTGAGGGCAAACTATACTATTTTAAATTAATTATCTGGCTGTGGACTTAAATGTTTAATTCTGTTATAGGTTGGATTGTTCTGAAAAGCTTAGTTTTTAGTCTATAACTTGAGTTAGGAATTGAGTTTTTATACAAGGTTAAGGTCATTGGACTCTTGAGAGACAAGGATGCAATTTATATGAAGGGAGGCACATCCAATGAAGCCTTCTTCTAACCCTAATTAGTAGTCTAACTAAGAGGCAATGCAGTAAGCCTATAAATAACTAGTTAAGTCATAATTGTAATAACTTTTAATATCTTCTATATTCTCTCTAATTTTAGGAGAAGAAGAGCTTTGTTAGGGCAAGACTTGAGCCCTAATTAGGTTTTTTGTTTTTCATTTATTTCTTCTTTTATTTTTATAGTAATGTGTATCTCAATGTTCATCTCTATGTAAAGAAATTTATGCACTTTAGTTAATTTTGAGACTTGCTTTTAATCCTAATTTATTTCTTATTTGATTCTCTGATTTTATTGCTTATTATTACTTGGATAATTCAATTAATTTGATGTTTTTCTTTATTTTTACTTATGCTTTGTTATACATTTAATCTATTTGATTTAATTTTTAACCTAATTAAATATCCAACCCCCCATTTTCTCATAACAAACACATAGAAGTGAATTACCAATCTGTGTAGATATGGCCTGAACTCATCATAGCTAGTCAAATTTTAGATCCTCTTCCAAAATTTACCTTACTTAATGTCACTACTAAAAATATTAGTAATATACATTAAATATTTTTAAGTTAGTATTTCAATAAAAAAAATATGAGTATACTTTTATATTAGTATATTTTTTATTTATAAATTATTTCTAATTTTTTTTGAATATTTAAGTTTAAAATAATTTATATAAATGATTATAATAAATATAATTTGTTAAATATTAATATAAATAGAATTAAGAGAAAAAAAATACATCTTATCCTCCTAAAATTTGTATTTGAGACAAATTATCCTATAAAATTTTTATTTGAGATAAATTATCCACTTTTCATTAATCTGAACGTCTAATTTAACTGTCTTATTTTTTGAAATTATTCATAAAAGTAAAATGTCTGATTTTAAACTTTATAGGATAATTTATTCCAAACTTAAATTTTAGGAGAGTAAATGTTCTAAATGGTATCAAAGAACTAAAAGTCGTGATCCTATTATAAGAATATTGTGGTAATGAAAGTTTCCTTGTGTTGCAAAGCCCCTGTACATACGGAAAATAAATTTGGATTTCAAAAGAGTGGAAATAAAGAGGAAAAAGTTTCATCTCCCCATATATATTTTTTAGCTGAAATAGGGAAGCATAAATTATGAGTCTTCAATTCTTCCAGACATTTTGAATAAGAAAATTCTCCGTATAAAATTATAATTTTAGACACTCTTTTATCTCTTAGAGATGTAATTTGTATTTTTTTAAAAAAATTAATTTGAACTTAGTTCTTCGTTAATCTAAAAATACTCCAAATCTCATGTATAATAGATTGAAAAAGTTGTTTAACCTCATTATCATTATTATAAGGAAAAAAATTATGCCGAGTTACATATGAGTATTTATTTTGGCGTCCTCAAAATCCTTTTATAAATTCAGTTCAAGAATATGTAACCCTTATACAAAACTAAATTGTGTTTTGATCATTAATTTATTAGCTATATCAACAAATATTAGAGATTTCAATATTCTTTTTTCATAACTTATGAGCTTAGCAAATTCTTTAATATACATACCGTTGTATATGGAAATTGGATTGGTCCAAGGGAGCTCGCAAGAAGTCCGAGACCAGCGAGAGAACTAGCCCGAAACTCATCCAAAATCATTCAGCCACCAAGTCACATAGCATGCGACCTCGTCAGACCAAGCCTGCACACGAAGAAGTGAGCTCAACCTCCCTATTCCTAGGGTAGGGCAAATGACCTGGTTAACCAAGCATAACCTATGACCTGAAGGCTTGCCAATAGAAGACTAAGTCATGTCTAACTCCAAAGGTTGAATGGGGCCCGCTTGTAAAAGATAATCTGCAGTACCCAAAAAAGGAGATTTAGTCAATATATTCTATCTTGTACAATAAATGTTGATGTAATAGATTTACTGCATATGTAATTACTATTGTAACCTCCTTCCCTCTATAAATATGAGGAAGGAGCCCTTCTATAGGAGGCCATTCATTCCATGCCGAGACTCTACCAAAATAGAGACCAAACATTGTAACACCGTAGAAATACTGTATCAATAATATGCTATCGTGGACGTAGGATCCAGTGATATCTGGATTTGGTGAAACCATGTTAAACCTTGTGTCTCCTTCTTTATTATTCCCTCCATCTTCGTTTATTTTGCTGTTCTACTATATTTGAACAGAATAAAGGTCAGAGATCCCGAAGAATTCCCCTGTTGGCCAGAGTTCGGACCATTACCAAAATCCAACATCAACATTTTGGCACTGTCTATGGGAATCTCACCTATTTTGGTTCATTGCTGCTACAATGGCCAATAAAAGAGCTACTAAAGCCTCTAATGCATGACGCCATACCCCAGATGGCCATGTCTCGACAACAGACTCGTCTACTGCTCCCATCGTCAGGGCAACTACTAATATCCCTCCAACCAGTTTGGCATAACAAATAGTCAGGCCCTCGGGGAGGCAATTGAGGACTTGATCAGAAAGGGGTGTCTAAGGGAGTACGTGGTACAACTCTCAAGGCAGTTGCCCTAGCCTTCTTAACGTAATACCAACCAAGAACTGGGTAGCTCAGTTTGAGTTATATATTGATGCTATATTTCAAATTTTGGGCTGAATGCAATTATCATTTCTTTATTTCTGTTGAAAGCAATTTGTCGATTAGTTTAATGTCACTGATTGTGCCCTCTTTTGCTTCCAAGTACTAGCAATATCCGCAACTTGTATACAGCTAACTACTGCAAACCTCGCAAAAGATTTCATGCCAATTATGGCTTCCTAGTCCAATTGAGGCCCCCCTTGAGCTCATTCTGAAGAAGAATTGACGAATAAAGTTAACCACTTGAGCTGTGGGCTCGCTGAGGTGCGAAGAAGCTCAAAATAAACTCACTTAACCAGTTGAGCTGCGGGCTTGCTAAAGTGTAAAGATGTTTGAAATAAACTCATTTAACTAGTTGAGCTGCAGGCTCGCTAAGGAGTAGAGATGCTCAAAACAAACTCACTTAGCCAGTTGAGCTATGGGCTCGTTGATGCGTGGAAACGCTCAAAATAAACTCACTTTGCTAGCATAGCTGCGTGCTCGTTGAGATGTGGAGGCACTAAAAAAACACTCACTTTGCCAGCGTAGTTGTATGCTCACTAAGGTGCGGAGGCACTAAAAAATACTCACTTTGGCAGCTTAGTTATGTGCTTGTTGAGGTGTGGAGGTACTCTTAAACGCTCAACACTAGTGTGACCCCATGATTGCTGAAGCATAAAGAATTGACGAATCGATTATTTGCCCAAGGCAACAGAATTGTTGAATCTTGTAGCTCTCATACGAGCTCAATTAAGTAACAACTTTTATGCGAACTTACCTACTTGGCCATGAGATCGACCTAAGCATGAGATCACTCACTCACTAACTTCACAGCTCGCATTGCACAGATGGTTCAAACTGAAGCGTTTGCAAAAGGAAACAAAACAAACAAGAGTTGCAGAAAAGAAAATTTTATTCATTAAAAGACCTCAATGAGGCAAATTTACATCAAAAAGCTCTGGACACGGGCTACAGGGCATGGCCTAGAACAGATGAAATGATAGTCTTGGGAAGAGGCTGACAGCTCAGAAAATGAAGAGTTTTAACTCCCAGTCCGCAAAGCAAGCTGCGAGTTAGGGGGCTTATTTTGTATATGGAAATTGGATTGGTCCAAGGGAGCTTGCAAGAAGTTCGAGACCAGCAAGAGGACCAGCTTGAAGCACGTTTAGAATCATTCAACCATCAGGTCACATAGCATGTGACCTCATTAGACCGAGCTTGCACACAAAGAAGTGAGCTCAACCTCCCTATTCCCAGGGTCAGGCAAGCGACCTAATTAACTAAGCATAACCTACGACCTGAAGGCTCGCCGATAGAAGACTAAGTTATGTCCAGCTCCAACAGTCAATGGGGCCCGCCTATAGAAGACAATCTGTAGTAGTCGAAAAAGGAGATTTAATCTGTATATTCTATCTTGTACAATAAATATTGATGTAATAGATTTACTGCATATGTAATTACCATTATAACCTCATTCCCTCTATAAATATGAGGAAGGAGCCCCTTTATAAGAGGCCATTCATTCTATGCCGAAACTCTGCCAAAACAGAGACCAAACATTGTAACATTATAGAAATGCTGTATCAATAACACGCTACCATGGACGTAAGGTCTGGTGATATCCGGATTTAACCGAACCACATTAAACCCTGTGTCTCCTTCTTTGCCCTTCCCTTCAACTTTGTTTATTTTGTTATTCTACTATTTTTGAACCGAATAAAGGTCAGATATCCTGAAGAATTCCCCTATTGGCCAAAGTTTGGACCATTACCAAAATCCGACGTCAACACATATAAAATCATATATATCAAAAAAATTGTGAAATCTATTATTACTATCTAGTTCTAATAAAAAAAGAGATAGACATAAGAATTAAAAAGAAAAAAATATGTGAATTTCTTGAAAAGTGTGTTTAGTGTCAAACTATTGCCATACTTGTATTTGATGCTTAATAGAATTCATGAGATACCCTCAAGCACTTGCCACAAGCATCTTGGCCAGTAAGGCCAATAGGTCCATAGAAGGCTGTCCAGACATATTGGCTAAGCCATGAAAGTGGTTTGTTAGCATTCCAAGTAGAGCAGAAAGTGTTGGGTTTGCCCGATGCCAGAAAATTTAAAATTTTTCAAAACTCGATTGGATCGAGAAAATCCACCCAAGATCATGTTAGTTTTGGACAATTAAGGCTTTATAAGCATATAAGGAAGCTCTACTAACCTTTAGAAGAGCTAGAATGTAGCGGAAGAAGGTCGGAGAGCTTGCCACCAATCTGGTTCAAGTGTCTCAGTCCTGCTAGTGATTCACATCGGAGAATGCTCGAATCAGGCCACCACAACCTTCCCGAGGTATTAGCCAAGCTGAAGGGGCAGACTTTCATTCTAAACCGGAAGATTTAGACAGGACCAAAGACGGGAAAGGTGGGTTTCAGGATTCACCGGACGGACGTTCCTCACGGCTCGGGCTACTGTATCTGTTGCTAAAAATGCAACGTTTTGGCCTTTTATAGGTTTGGCCCAAAACGATGTCATTTTGGGTGGCTGAAGTGAAAAATCTAATTTTTCACTTTGGCCCCAGCAGTTTCTGTAAATTACATTTTAGCTCTATGCAATTTCCATAATTGCAACTTTGTCCCAATAACTTCGATAAATTACATTTTGGTCCCTGGATATAAATATATCCTACCTTTGGCTATAATTCATTTTTCGTTATGAGTGTGACCCAGAAAACCCCCAAAATATTGACAAAAGTCCATAATGCCCTTCAAATCATTTGAAGGCATATAAAATTAATCCAATTAATTTTATCCAATAATTAATCTCTCTAATTAATTGTCCATGGATTTTAAGCTATAAGCGGACTCTAGCAAGCCATTATAGCTACCTAAATTTCGATAAGAGTCAATAAGGTGACAAGCCTGTTGTGAATGACCTTAATGCTTGATACAATCCCTTCATTATCATATCCGGATTAGTCAAAGGTATGGATGATAGTCAACCTCTATAACTAATTATATTTTCTCAACATCATGAATTATTTGACTCATATGAATTTGAGCACTCAAATCCAATTTGAGTTTCGACGATTCAACCTTGTACAAGGATTTCATCCATTAAAATAATTTGTTGAGTGGCCATCGGATATCACTCAAAAAAGTAATAATGAATCTTATCTTGATTAGGCAATACCTAACTATATTTCTAGAAATACCTAACACAAACCTTTATAGTTTCCTCATAGCTAGAGTCACATTTGACTTGATTAAAGTATAACCTTCCATGCAAAAGATATCCCACAATCTCAGGTCAAAGGATTAGTCATGCGATCACCATTGGAGATTAACTAATG
>JANHAO010024551.1:0-11651 GCA_026873985.1 Saraca asoca
TCAACACAAGAACCCACATCACGTACATACTTAGAAATATAAAATCAACTCAATATGATAAAAATAGAATTTATTTTAAATAAAGAACTTCTCAACAAAGAATTTTATTATCAAGAAAACAAAGAAAAAAATAAGGGTATTTTTTTAAATTTCTCTTCAAAATTCTTAGAATTATTTAAAAAGATATATTACAATACCTTAGAAAAATATGAACAACATATATATTTCTTTACTTAGTTTGAAAAATTTTGTGTAGAAAAAGATATTGAAAATCCTTTTGTGAAAACTTCTCAACAAGATACACTAAAAATGCTTCAAAAAGTGAAAGAACTAGAAAATATTAAAAATAGCCAAAAAGAAAAGTTAAAAATTGACAATAAAATCCCTTCAAAAGATGACAAAATGCAAGCTTTAACTTCCTTTGAAAAAGCATACAACACAAATAATAATAATTTTAATTTGTCAAAGCCTAAGAAAGAAGATAATAACACTACATGTATAGGTAGTAGAAAAGACTTCTTAAAACATTCAATATCAAAGAAGACATCTTCTTTAATCCATGAAAAAGACAAAAATGGTTCAATTTAAAAAGTAGTAGATGAGAAAACTAACAAGCTATCTTTTTACGTAAAAGATTTTAAGAAGAGAAAGACTCCCTAAAATATGTTACATCAATTAAAATCTTGTCATCTAAAGACAACATATTATTAATTAGTTCAATCTCTATTAATAAAAACATTTCAAAAAATAAACAAGAAAGATTTACAAAAGAAGAATTAGGTGAAAATAGACTTAAAAATTTTCCTAACATATTACAAAAATCAAAACAACAATGGCAAACCTTAACAAATAAAACAATCATAGGAAATTATCTCCTTTTACAAGAAATAAAATTTGCACATTTAGAATCCTCAATACTTGCTTCCCCATTTAAAATAGGAGCATCTAAAGCTGAATGTCAAAATAATATAAGTCTTATAAAAATAAAAAATATTCAATATTAGAATAATTATTCAAATCCAATTCTTCATACAATAGCCACTCAACTTGATAACGTGGAAAATTCTGTAAGTAATATTTTGAATTATCTATTAATCCAAAAGCTTGAAATTTCAAAAAATAAAGCAAAATTAAAACAACCTATTTTTAAACCATTTTCCATGACTAAAGAAGAATTAAAGACTATATAAAATTAGAAAAAACAAATGATTATAAAGAATTATTAAAAGAAATTACTATGAAATTACAAAATTTAACCACTAATGAAAAATCTTCAAAAGCAAATGGAAAAACTCCACAAGACATTAATATAATTTCATAAGATAGAAAAATAGATCAATTAGAAAATTATTTTTTAGAAAATCAACAAATTAATAAAATGCATGGAAATTATCTAGGATATACATCATTGCAAGGACAAAAATTAAATCAAAATTACTATACTAGATATTACTATGCAAGACCTGTACATCTAGATATTCAATATGAAGAAAGAAATCAATTTTAGGAAAACTCTTATGATGGACATTGAGTTCATGAATGATATATAGATGGGAAAATTGAATATAAAATAATCAACACTTTAAAAAATATAAATATAACAGCAACAACGTACAAAATTCAAGGTAATGAAGATACACAAACTGCTAACCTAATTATAGTAGAGTTCTTAGATCAATTAAAAGGATGGTGAGATTATTATGTATTAGAATATGAAAAAAGGTCAAACCATAAATCATAAATGGACAAATAGTTCAAACATATGATATAGTCAAAACCTTATTAGAAACATTAACAAAACAAATAATAGGAAATCCATCTTAAATTCAAGATAGAGCCTTTGAAGCTTTATTAAATCATAAGTGTCTAACATTAATAGACTTTAGATGGTATAAGGATGTATTTTTATCAAGAATTTTTACAAGATTAGATTGTAATTTAGCTTATTGGAAAGAAAAATTTATAGTAGGTCTTCTGACTCAATTTGCAGAAAAAGTAAGAAGTAATTTAAAAAAAGAATTCAATGGAAATATACCTTAGGTAGAATTGACTTATGGTCAATTAATTAATACTATAAATCAAGAAGGTTTAGCTTTATGTACTGATTTAAAATTAAAAGCTAGAATAAAAAATAAAAATAGAATTAATAAAAAAGACTTTAGAACATTTTGTCAACAATATGGATATGAATCCATACAAGAAACACCCTCAATAAAAAGAAAAAAGAAGATAAAAGCTAATAGAATAACACTACCTAAACCATCAAAAGGAACTAGTCATATAAATAATTCAACAACCCAAACTAGTAATAAAAAATTTAGAAAGCCCAAAAGAACTCTAAAAAATAGAGAAGAAGTAATGTGCTATAAATGTGACCAATTTGGTCATTACAGTAGGAATTGTAATATAAAACAAAAAATCAATAATTTAAATGTTTGTGATGAATTAAAAATCCAATTACAAGAACTTTTATTAAATCTAATATCTGAGTCTAAAGATTCTCAAGAGGAAGATGAACATGTTTATCAAATTCAAGAAGATTCTGATTTAGAAGAAAATATTTATGAGAATAAAAATAATAAAAATTGTTTACAAGATTGTGGAGAAATATGCATGTATGCATATGTTCTTCAGCAACCTCTCCCATTATCAATATTCATTCAATTTTTTTTATCTAAAATCATAATATTACATATCATTCAAAGTTTTCAAAAAAGTTTTACTCTTTTAAGTTTCAATCTTATGCATATGAACTTTTTAGGTTCAAAAGATGACAAAGTCCACTCCTTCTTCAAAAAGATCCATAATAGATTATGCTATAAAAGCAACATCAGCAACCTCATCAAACTCTTCAATAATTTGACTTTTAATAGGATCTACCATTTTACCCACTCAAAATAGAATTACCACACTTGAAACAATATCTCATCCCCCAAGAAACTATCTTGAGGCTACAACCTCTTCAATAAGCCCATCTTTTCCCACTACTCCTCCAACAAAGTTAATGTTCACCCAAAACATAGGATATCTTATCTAAAATATCAAGATTCCAATATCAGTCATTGAAGATTTTCAAAAAGCTATATCACCTTATGAAACTGCTCAAAAAATTTTACTTCAAAACTGAAATTATATTCCAGAAGATTTTAGAAAAATAAGGAAATTTTATGAACTAGTTCTACTGCAACTTAACCAATAGAACTAGAACATAAGATGGATCCCTCAAATCCAAATAAAATAGCCTTTTCAACTATCAAAATAATTCAAGTACTTTCTCATCAAGATTGGAAATTATCTTCTCTATATACTCATAAGAAATTTCAAGTATATTTTCAACTAGAGACTTTCAGTTATGAAGATTACAAATAAGCTTGGCACAATATTCTTTTTTACAATAATTATCATCATTCTTGGTTTATTCAATTTAGCTCCATATGCTTAAAAGATCTTCTAGCCTGGTTCTCAGAATGGTTCAAAATCCATGGATTTATTCCTCAAATTTTTTATGTCAAAATCCAAGAAAGCCTTGATTTGTTTTCCTCAAGAGTTAGCCAAAATATTGATAAATTACAACGTTTTTGTGTAAGTTTCAAAATTGCATAGATACTCTATTAGGATTATACATATATCAAGAAGTATCAAGATCCATATTCTTTGAGTTTAGTCAGAGAATTTAGAGTTAAATGGTGAAACAATGCAATACCTAAAAATAAAAAAATATTGCAGATGGACCGAAGTGATTTTTTCTTAATTATTCGCTAGAGTCGTATTGTAATTTTTCCTTTTTCCAGGAGGACCTTTTTAAAGACATTGGTTGAGTCAACAGTGAAAAACTACAATTTGCCCTATTTCATTTTATGTTTATATTTTCCTAGCAATAGCTTCTCCTTCCTCGTATTTTACATTTTAGTCAAAACCCTCTCCCTTGCTTCTGCACTCTCCCGTTGATCTTTTTCAATCGTCGTCATCCGATGAGCTGGCCGCTGTCATCTTTCTTTTCCTTCTTCTTTGATGTCTTCTTTGGTTGCTGGCCTAACTCAGCAGTTCTCTCTCTTCCTTTTGGCATGTTTGGTCAATGTGGTGAATTAGCTTGTTGGCGACAATTCAGCCTATGGTGAGCTACCTACTTGTACTTTGGATAATGGTGAGTATTCCTAGAATAAAAAATTTATTTTATAGCAACTCTACATCAAGTTTTCAAGTAGATCTAACTTGAAACCCTTACCTTCAAAGTTGAAGAAAATTGGAATTTTTCTTCTTGATTTGCTTTAGTTAAATTCATATTGAAAGACCAAGCACACCAACATCAAATTTTTGGAGTTTTAGCTAAAAATCTAAATAGGTGGTTCTACTACTTGATCTTGAAATTTCAACTTAAATATTGAAGTTCAATGTTAGTGTAAAATAGATGGGCTTAGTTAGAGGACTTTAAATTTAAGTTCAAGTATTTATTTTGATGCTGATTATATCCAACTAAGTTGAGTGACTCGAATTTCCAAGGTAGCTGATTTAGCACTTTAAGAAATCTTCATGTGATATTAATCAATCCTCTTGAAGGAAAATTTGATTTTTAAGGAGTTTCGAAGGTGAGTACATAATCCTACTCTTTTGATAAATTCCATTTATAATATGAAATAATTTTATTATATGAATTATTATTTATGAATAATAAGATTTTCTTATGTTACCTTGTTTCAAAAGTTTAACCATATGTTGTATACATATGTGAAAAGGATTTGCTTTGATGGACTTATGTATTTTACCTTGATTTATGTTACTGGAACTAGGGATTCCACTTGTCTATATAAGGTTTGAGTATGAAAATGATTTAGCATATTTATGCATTTTATAACAATTACTATTTACGCAAGCAAGGATTTTATATTATGTGATATGAAAATGATAACCTTTTTGAACTTGTGCCACCTGGAATGTTCAATGACATGATTGAATTATTAATATTGTGATATAAATAGATTGTCTTTTATTTGTGGAAAAACTTGGTAGCATAATGTTTTCAAATTGTTTAATTATTTGAGGTCTTGGATCCATTAAAAATTCATTGGTAACCCTTAAGCGCACTTGTAAATAGAATATGTGATGGAGTACATAAGGGGGGAGATATGTGAAAGGAGTGAAAAAGGGGGGAAATATGTGAATATACAAAAACATGAGTATTCAGCAGTCGGGTTGGATAGATTATGTTTATGATGTTATGGTTACCTTTAGGAATTTTCCTTTAGGATTCCAGTTGAGTGTTTTGCTTTTTGAGTACTAATATATTTTAAAAAGCTTTATAGAATTTCTCTCATGTTTACACCATGATGGATGTTTTTCATAGTAGCATACATTGTTACTTATTTTATTTTGTTGAATATCATATTTTAATTACTTAACTTTCTTGATAGATGAGAGTTTTCAAACCTATTTTGAGATTATGGCTTTCGAATGGGTAAACTTATCTTCATGACTATATACATATCTTATTCTTTGGATTTCAAATATGATTTACAAATGAACTTTTGGTTTTCTATAGGATTATTTATTTACTGAATTTCAATGAAACTCATCCTATTTTTCTATATATATATATATATATATTTTTCAGAGCCTAAAGATACCTTCACTATTCCTCCACCTTACATTGATTTAGGATTTGTTCATTGATCGAGTAGGCCACCTTTTGTAGAGTTTAAAGGTATATTAATGGTGAAGACCTTGACTGTTGGTAGAGTTGTGATGTGCATGTATTTTGTTTGATAGGTGCCCAATAGGATATAAATTTGTGTAATCTATCCCATTATGATTTTGTATTATTGTGCAAAAAGTGTTAGGCATGTAGCCCTTCTCTATTGTAAAGACCTTGAGCCCAGGTGTTTGGAAAACAAAGGAAACTTTGTTGGATTTTTGTTAGAATTTGTTATGTGAATGTTTGGTTATGTATCAATGTCATTATGGGTCTTTGGTATGTTATGTTAATTGGCAAATAGTTTGCATTGTTAGACTTGTAGAAGGTTTCTTAATGGTAATCTTCTATGTCAGTCATGATTCGTAAATCAGGGCATGATAAACAAATTCAAAATAGAATTCACTGATTCTACAATTGTTCTAAGATATCTAAAAAATAATACACAAATGATGGCTATATCTCAAGATCAAAGCAATTTTCTTATGACAAAAAGCAAGCTTTCTACTCAAATAGCTGGGAGTTCTTCAAAACAAGACTTCAAGAAAAAATTATTAGAAACAATATCTCAAATTGACAGTGAAGAAGAAGGAGATACCAACAATAATGAAATTCAATCAGCCTTATAAGAAAATGAAGATGACTGCTATGAAATACTTCCTAGTCAGCTCAAATAACTTAAGATGAGTCAATATCATAAAGTTGTCATAATTACTATTTAAGATTTTAAAAGATATCAAAATTCAAGACTCTTTACAAAAGTAGATCTATTATTGAAGCTCATCAAAAATAGAATTCAATATTAGCTTCAAGTTCGAAGTTCAGAAGCAAATTCAAAATTTTTTCAAGTTCGAAGGCCAATTCAAGAGTCTATAAATGGAAGATATCTCAAGAGTTCAAGACACAGCCTAACTTTCAACCTTCAAATCTACTAACATCTAAGATCTCAAATAGCCATGCCTCTTGTATTCCTTTCCTTCTCTTCTTCTCAAAAATTGTAATTTTCTTTTTCTATTATCAACAATCCTTGTACAAAAGTTCAAAGAATCAATAATATTTGTGTAAGTTTTTCATCCATTGTACTCATACTCTCAATTACTATTTTAATTTTATATCATGTTTTTTTTTATAAATTTCAATACTATGGCATTATACTGTTCAATTATTTTCAACATATATGCATTATTTTCCATTAACAAGACATTGATCTAGAGCTCCTTGAATAGTTCCACCCTATTTGGTATCAAGGCCTTATGAGGGAAGAGATAGTGTGTCTAGTGAAATCCTGTCAAAGTTACTATAGAACAATCAATAATTGCTATAATAGAGATTAAACCTTAAGCCTATAGATTAGGTTGTGCATTGGTCAGCTTTAAGAGCCATATTGGTGAGCTTTAAAAGCTGCATTGGTTAACCGTGTTAAGCCAAGGAGAGGCATTTAGGTGGCCCCATGGTGTTGGGTGATCCCAGACAACTAATCTAGAAAACTTGAATAGTAAACCAAAATTATAATAATTATAGATAATTCTTAGTAATAATGGCACATCTAATTACAAAACTATCCTCTAAATCTAAGGAAGTAATATCTTCAACCTCTAGTTAAGAATCGAGTTCAGAAAAAATTAATCAAGATATAATAAATAATCAAGAAATAGTTATTTCTAATATGGAACAAAAATTATTTAACTGGAATATACCTAGAATACCCACTCCACAAATTTACAAAATAGATACTTTTGATATTTTTTAAGATTATATTATCAAACTTCTGAACAAAATTTAAGTATTCATCAAACTTTTAATTCAACACCTTTTCTTTCAAAATATTTAGTAAAAGAACATAAAAAATATTATAATTATTTGCATGTAGGATTAATTCAAGTAACATCAAAACCTTTCAATAGATTAGGTATTGATGCTCCAATATTAATAGTTTTAAGAGATAATAGATCAACAACTTTTAAAAATTCAATATTATCTTATTTATAATCAAACCTTTATAATGGTCCTATTTATTTTAATAATTTTTCAGATTATGTAGTAATTTTAAATAATCCAAATATAGAAGATTTCTTAAGTTTATTTGTCAAAACAAAAGAACGAATATGGGTAAAAGGTACAAAACATGTAGACATAAGCTTAAGATAATCAAGCTCATTGCGAAGAGGGCTCACTTTTTTCTAAAGAGATCGAAGCACTGCCCCTCCCTTATAAGCTCAAAATTCCCACGATTCTACTATAAGATGAGGATAATGACCCTTATGACCACTTGTACACATTTAAAGTCTAGATGGACCTCCAAAGATCTGACCTTCTGGTTAAATGTCATGTCTTCCCAGCTATGCTGAGAGGCATACCTCGAGCATGGTTCAAAAGCCTCCCAACTCATAGCATTAACAATTGAGAAGAGTGTCAAAGAAAATTCACCAACTAATATGGAGCACTAAAAAAGTAGCTTGCGCCTCCATACCACCTCGCAATGATCTTCTAACAAAGACATGAGTCGCTAAGAGATTACATAACCAAGTTTAGGCACAGAGCCAATTCCATAGAAAATCCCTTAGAAGAAAACATCTTGGTAGTAATCTCAGTAAGACTTCGTAAAGAGAGAAAGCTATATAAAGGCTTGTACAAGTCCCCCATAAGAGATCTAGCTAAATTCTACGAATGGGCTGCTAAATAGATCAGGTGGGAAGAAACCTTTAGTACAAAGAAGTCTAAGTAGAAAGACGAATTGAATGGCTTTGTTCAAAACAAGAGGAGCATCAAAAATCGGAGTAACCACTCCAACGATCAGCTTACAAAAAGAGCCAAGAGTGAGCAACCTTGGTACCATGGTTGCCATAAAAGCTATAGCATTCTATCTAACACTCAAGATAGAATCTTTGTGATAGAATGAAACAGGGAAGATTTTAGGAGACCCAAGCCCTTAAAAGGTTCCAATAAGCACAGGGACATGAGCAAGTTCTGCGCCTATTACAATAAGGTCGGGAATACCACCTCAGAATATTAAGCACTCAAAGATACAATAGGAAACCTTATCAAGTAAGGTCGCTTGTGAGATTACATGGTTTGTCTGAGAGGACAATAATAGTCCCAACACCCCCAACAAGATCCTGGTCAAGGATAGGCGTCAACGATAAGGACTATTCACTAATTCTAGAATCTCATCTGTCATGCTTGCTAGGTCACGAATATGCAATGTCAGCTGCCCAGCAATAAGATTCCTGTTCCATTGAGCAAAATGATTATTGTGAAACCAAACAACAAAATTGCCTTTCTACTAAGCAACAAGGTTCCCGTAGGACTAACCAATGAGATTGCTCTCCCACTGAGCAACAAGCAACAAGCTATCCCACTGAGTGATGATCAACAAGCGGTCCCACCGAGCGATGAGCAACAATATTGCTATTTCACTAAGCAACAAGATTGCTATGGAACTAAGCAATGAGAATGCTAGCAAAGTGCGCATGTGATGTATCTCAGCATCCCCCCTTCGAGCTCACTCAAATGTAACTTTCACATGGTCCATTAGCCGTCAAACTCAGTATACAAAAAAAGTGATAAGATAAAAGCTTAAAATGATGACACTGCAAACTACATATACAAGCTTTTACAAGCAAGTTCCAACTTCCTGTTTGCAAGTGAACTACGAGCTAGGGGCAACTGTTATGGGTGTTTTTTGGCATAGTACAAAATGGGCTAGCAAAAGCCCAACTAGTGAAGGCCCAACTCACACCAACTTAAGGTTACTAAGCCGAGACATCGGGTTACTAAGGAACGAGTTCGAACAGTTAGGTAACGAGGAGACAAGCTTAGGTCATTAAGCCAAGATGTCAGGCCACTAGGACACGAGACGCAAGCCCTGGGAACAAAACAAGGCCAAAAATGCTAAAGACAAGACCAATTCACATAGCCAATGGTTCACCCAGTGCGAGCTCACATCGCCAAGCATGAGCTCGACGTCCCTAGCCAAGGTCAGTAGTAATCCTAAACAAAGCTCATAAGATACTGCACCTCACCCAGCTAGAAGCTCATCATAGTCAAGGCCAGAAGCAAATACCCATGCAGACAACTCACAACACCTATCTGCAAAAGTAGCTCAAGGGGCCCACCCAGAGAAAACAACCTGTAGAATCCATTTTGAAGTATTCTAGGCTATCTTGTACATTTATTATCTGATGTAACAGAATTACAACTTGTAAATTTATATTTGTAACCTCCCAATCTTTATAAATAAGAGGAAAAAGATTATTGTACGATAGTCTAAGTTGAGGTATTATAACTCTGCTAAAATTTCTCCATAGCAATAAAACTCACCGTGGACGTAGGGACTGGTACTGCCCAATTCTAGCCGAACCATGTTAAAATCCCTCTACCTTCCTATTGCTCTTCTTCCCTATTAGCCTTAGAGGTTGTTAGACTTGTTAAATTATCTGGCCACCTCAAGGGTAAAATGATCAAAATTTTCTTCCATGCAACCGACCAATCAATCGAACAATCTAGCTAGGTAAGAGCTTAAATAACAATTAGAAGTGTGATGGAGCATAACCAACATTTGGTTCTAGCTCAAATGCAGCAGAGAAGACAAAGAGTCACCAGTTTCTAGCTTAAGCACGCGGGCCCCAATGCAGTCCATGTTGGAAGAAGAATGGTTGAACCAGTGCTAGTTGGAAGCTTCTCAAGCTCAAAGGACCAAACTCACTGGAACCCTAGCAGAGGAAGCCAAAAAGGTCATCGGATCTTCACTATCACACAGTCGAAAACTTCTGCGTTCCAAAACGCAAGGCTAGGCAGCAAATATCCATGCAAAATGACGTTGTTTGGCATTATGCAATTTCTCCAAATTGCAAATTGGCCCTAGTAATTTCACAAATCGCAGTTGGGTCCCTGTAGTTTCTGAAAACTATTTTTTAATCCCACCGATATCTTCCTTTTATAGTTTGGTCCCTAGATGTCCAATATGTCTAAATTTTAGCCATTCCTCATTTTTTCATTTTGCGCATGACCCGGTAGGCCCCCGAAATGTTGACAAAAGTCCAAAATGCCCTTCAAACCATTTGAAGTCATATAAAATTAATCCAATTAATTTTATGATTAATTTCTCCAAATTAATTATATATGGACTTTAAGCTATAAGTGGATTCTAGTAGGCCATTATAGCTCCCCAATTTTTGGTGGCAGTCAACAATGGCAACATGCCTATCTGTGGTCAATCTCCATGTATGATACAATTCTTTCATTACCTATATCTGATCAGTCAGAGATATGGATGATAGTCAACCTCTATAACTAATCATAGTTTCTTAACCTTGTGAATTATTTAACATCAAATGAATCTGAGTACTCAAATCCCATTTTAGTATCGATTCAACCTTGCAAGGATTTAACAGTCAAACTAATTCATTGAGTGGCCACAGATATTAACTCCAAAGAGTGGTAATGAATCCTATCTTAATTAGGTAATGCATAACTACATTTCCAGAAATTTCCAATGCAAGCCTTTATAGTTCCTCATGATTAGAGTCATAACTACATTTCCAGAAATTCCCAATGCAAACCTTTATAGTTTCTCATGATTAGAGTCACATTTGACTTGGTCAAAGCATAACCTTCCATGTCAAAGACATCCCTCAATCTCAAGTCAAAGGATCAGTTATACGATCACCACTGGAGATTAACTGTTGATGCAACTCCATACATTATCTCCAAATAGGTCAAACAAGATCATGATTGCTAGTTATGTTTCTCCAAACTAACTGGGTCATGTCCACGTGTGTGTTCAGATGTAACTCAATTACATTTCAGCTTATGAGGTCAGTTGCTCATCACATGAGAAACACCCCATCGTCTAGTCTCAACAGATCTAATAGTGCCCAATTATTAGATCTCAACTAGTGTCATTTTGGTGCAGAAGTTTATATCATTAACAATCACCTTTACAATCCCATAACCCCTTATAGGA
>JANHAO010024552.1:0-11590 GCA_026873985.1 Saraca asoca
CAAAATTCATGCCATTTATAGCAAATAAGAGTGCAATGGCTCCCAGACCACCTCTCCAAATTTCATAAGCTTAAAATGCCAAGCCAAACAGAAACTAAGAGTAAGAGGCTTGCAATTCCAGCTCCAACAACATTGTGGCTCACAATCGGACAAGAAACTCATTTATAACAACATTACATGCAGAGCTTTATGCTAGCAAAATTTTAACTCCTAGTCTGCAAAGCGAACTGAGAGTTAGGGGGCTTATGTTATAGGCATTTTCTAGTGCCATGTGAAGTGGGCTGGCAAAGGCCCAATTGTAACTGAAAGGGTCTAAGTCACCAAGGCCACTCAGCTCTCTGCTCTCTACCTCGCTACCTCATATGGTCGCACCCTCAGCTAGGTCTCTGCTCTCTACCTCGCATGGTCACAGCCTCAGCTAGCCCTCTGCTCTCTACCTCACTACCTCGCATGGTTGCATCCTCAACTAGCTCTCTGCTTCAACTAGCTCCTCCTAGCACTTAACCTTAAAGGAGGGCTCCAGTACTTCTTTAGCAAATGTCAAGTCACTAGACCCACCCGCAGAAAGTAACCTGCAGTAGTCAACTTGCAGGAGCCTAAGATATCTTTTACATTTATTATGTGATGTAATATATTGATAATTTATTAAATTATTTGTACTCCTTGCTTCTATAAAAAAAGGGGGAGAGGCCATTGTATTGGGGGGGACTCTCTCGGGGAATGAAGGTGAAAAAATCTGACAAATTAGGGCGAGCCATAAACATACACTAATATCCTATAACTTCCATTGATAAATAAAATCAGCCATGGACGTAGGGTCTGGTGTTGTCCGGATTTGGCCAAGCCACGTTAAAAAATCTTGTGTTCTAGATGTTCTTCTTCATCCTCTTGCTACCTACATCTATCTATTTTATTTTCAACCAGTTTGTGGCTTGAGGTATCAAGAATGATATGGTTGACTAGATTTTGATGTCAACAGTTTTATTACGCAGATAGGAAGTTACAGACTTCAGAAATAAAATGATATTTGAAAATTAGGAGGTTTCTATGGTACAATCAAGAATATATGCATCAGATATAGTAGATTTAGATGAAAAGTTAGTGTCACTTGACAAAGAAATTGGTGTAATAAATTATAGCAACTTTTAGAAATTTTATATTTTATAAGGAAATTTTTGTCATAAAAAGTATCATTAATGATGTCCTACTGTCCTACCATTGGAGATATAAATAGATAACTTCTTTTTGCCTTTCATCTATTGGATATCCCCTCTGCATATTTGGATTGTCTGGTCTAGAATAGTTGAATGTCCTTTGGGTCCTTTGATGAATCTAGACTGGTTTATAAAGCCTATGAAGTTCCCCTTGCTTCTTTATGAGATTGCCTAATAGACGCTTTAGTTAAGCCCTTTGCGCTATTAGCAGTTTCACTTCCTGTGAAACTCCTCGGGGTGTGCATTGTCCATTGTAGAGGTTTTAGGGGTGTGAATAGCCTGTTGCACATGACTTCCCTGGACAACTTTTCTTGTTGCCTCCTGGGAAGCCTTGTTTTATTCCTAAATTATTTCTTCACAGCCTTTCCATGAAGTTCAACCTTGCTAGCCGAGTTCCTAACCCTCTTTTTGAATTGCACTAGGTTTAAGTTAGGAAAGGAATCGTTTGACGAGAAAGGCTATAAGCAAAAACAGACGCATTCGTTCACATTTCATCAGAAGGGAGTTTGTCTCCTGTAAGCTGGCTTTCTGTTCCCTTGTGGGAGTGTAGACTTTAAACCTTTGTTTTATCTTTGTGTATTAACCCTTCTGATGTAAATTTGTCTCGTTAAGGGAGGTTTCTTAATAGAGGTTCGAGTATTGTGTTTGTACTCTTTCTCTTTTCAAGTCTGCTGCATGGACAATTTAATTAGTTGTCGTTTGCAATGTGACCTTCTTCTACAAAATCATAACTTGGCAATTGTTATGTGAAGTGTTTAATGGGATAATCAACACTTGTTATAAGAATAAAATTTTAGCTAATCAACTTAAATTAATAAATTTTAGTTAAAAGGATATTTGCCATATAACGAATTGGTCATGCCTACTCATGCAAGATTTTTATGCGCGACTAGCACTTCTTGGACGTGAGGTCTTAAAGTTGCTCGCAGAAGATTTTAGTGCATGAAGCATTTCTTAGACGCAACTCGCACAAGATTTTTGTGCATGGCTAGCACTTCATGGACACGAGGTCTTGAAGATGCCCGCATAAAATTTTTGTGCATGAAGCACTTCTTAGACATGGCTCGTGCAAGATTTTCGTGCGTGGCTAGCACTTCTTGTACGTGAGGTCTTGAGGTTGCTCGTGCAAGGTTTTTGTGCATGAAGGACTCCTTGGACCCGGCTCGTGCAAGATTTTTGTGCATTGCTAGCACTTCTTAGACGCAAGGTCTTAAAGTTGCCCACGCAAGGTTTTTGTGTGTGAAGCACTCCTTGGACGCGGCTCACACAAGATTTTTGTGCATGGCTAGCACTTCTTAGACTCGAGATCTTGAAGTTTCCTGCACAACGTTTTTGTGTGTGAAGAATTCCTTGGATGTAACTTGCGCAAGATTTTTGTGTGTGGCTAGCACTTCTGAGATGTGAGGTCTTGAAGTTGCTTGTGCAAGGTTTTCATACGTGAAGCACTCCTTCGACATAGCTAGCACAAGATTTTTGTACTTGGCTAGCACTTCTTGGATGCGAGGTCTTGAAGTTGCCTACATAAGATTTTTATGCATAAAGAACTTCTTGGACGTTGCTCGCACAAGATCTTTGTGCATGGCTAGCACTTTTTGGATGTAAGGTTTTGAGATGCTGTCATGGTCTGGTACTAAGTGACCTGTGACCCTAATGAGTCATTTGGCACTCCCGCTCATCCCATGCATTGCTCTTCGATTCCCGATGGTGGCTGCTACTAATTGCTCCTGGTTTTGACGTGCGTGCACTGCATCATTATGAGTTAGCTGTTGTTCTCCCTGAACCATTGGATCATGGGTAACTAATAGCCCTTTTGATCTGACGGTGAGATTGCACTCCTTTATAAATTGAAAATTCCTTCTCTCTCCCTCTTAACTTGCCATTCGAAAACTTCCAGAGTTTTAGTATCCTTTGCTCATCTGCTTCCTAGGTTGCCGTCATAGCTTCTTTGGCACCAGTTTTCATTATCTTCCATCCGTTCTTCCAGCTATTACTCAAGCTTTCCAAACCTTTCATCACCATAAACCATGGCATGTTTCCTCTGGCTTTGTATCTTTTCTACATTTTCTTCCTTCGTAGGAAATAGGGGACTTGGTTATGACTAGTTAGGGGATGATAACATTGATAGGTAGAGCTGATTTAGATGCTTAGTTTTGTTTGGATCAAAATAGTTAGGCTACCAGTAGGCTTTAGGATATCAGACATCAATTTTAGTCTTTTGAGGTTCTGGGATTTGGCCGAAGGGTTCCCTCTATTTGCTGGAGCTCGGGTTGTCAATGTGGCTACATAGGTTGTGCATGGCTTGCAGTGTAGGGGTTCGTTAGGCTTAGTTTTTTGTACGATTTGCTCTCAGAAATCTGACCAACCTTTCTTTCTTTATGCAGATGGGAGCAAGCCATGCACGTCACCACCATATAATTAGGAGTGAGGATGACAAACTTGACTTATCCCAAAGTGCGATGATTATACAGTGTATTGACTTATCAAGGGGATGAAGAAGGTGACTCCCCATAAATGAGTAGTGCTAGAGGCTGAGAGTGTGAGGCCACTGGCTAAGCATGATTTCGAGATAGAGAGGTATGCTCAGACCTTCATTGAGAACCTAAGCACAATCCTGGGGTACGACAGCAAAGTTAGCATGCTGGAGGCTGAAGACTTCACTTTAGGGAGGCTAGTTGGTTTTACGGCTCACCACGGTTTGGTGGTAAGTATTACTTCTTGCCTTAACTACCCTGTTTGTTTTCAAGTTTAATCCTACTACTTGCACTCACAGAATTTTGTTGACATTAATGAAGATCGAGGAAGCGCTCGGAGGCTAGGACGACGTGAAATCTGCTCTTGTGGATGAGCTAGCTATCCAAATCATTGAGGTCCTGGAGCTCAAGAAGAAGGCCAAAGAGCCAGAGACTGCTTTATCCCCGAGGTAGAGCATTGTCAGATTGCTGAGATAAACTTTGGCCTCACCACCAACGACCTGAATAAGCTGAGAATAGAGCTAGATGAAGTCCAGTCGCGGGAGCTGCTAGCAATGAAAATGGCTGATGCTGCTGAGCAGAATGTGAGATCTACGGACCAATGAGCCGAGGTTGTCACTAGAGAACTAAAGGTGCTGAAAAGAGAACTTTAGCTCACCAAAGAAGAAGTAGCTAAGACCAAAGCAGAAACGTCCTCATTGGTGGTAGAAAAAACCAGGGAAATGAGAACTAAGACCTATACTTCCTTCTTCTACACTTTGTGGGAGAGGCACCCTGAGTTGGATTTCTACTTCTTCGGCCTTCAAGACCTCAAAGCCGTGGAACGTTAGGAAACGGGAGTTGCAAGGAAAGGTTAGAGTGTTGGGGTTGAAGTTCTTCCTGTCGATGTTACCATTCAAGGGGAAGGTGGCCTTCAGGTCACTAATTTTGCTCCAATAGTTGAAGTCCCTGATGCTCTGACTTCTAACCCATAGCTCAATGAAAGCTTAGCTCCCGAGGCTCTGGCTTCTTAGAATATGAACTTCGTAACTTTGTTTTTTCTTTGTTTGTAAGTCTCATAACAAACTTTACAGACAATTTGTATGAAATGGCTTTATTGTGATGAAAGTCGAACACATTTCTCTTTATTACTTTTCATGCTTGCATGCACGAACTTGTTTGCTTATAAGAATTTGACATGTTATATCAACTATTACTATATTGCATGATACCTAACTTTACACAGAACTCTCTATTCCAATCTTATTCCACAAAGAATTCGAAAAATTATATTTATATATTTATAATAGAAAAAGTCTTGTTTGCCAAGGCACTTATTCGTAATAATGACAGAGGTGCTTAGCATTCCAGGCTCGGGGGAACTCCACTCCATTCATGTCCACAAAATGATAGGCTCCATCACTCATGACCCTTGTAATGAGGTATGGTCCTTCCCAGTTCGGTCCTAAAGTTCGTTCACTGGGTTTGTGTGCTCCAGGAAGGATGAGGAACAGGATAAGATCATCGAGTTTAAAGTTTTAAGCTCATACTCTGCGATTGTAATACCTCGCTACACATCACTGGTGGGCTACAATCTTAAGACCAGCTCACTCTCTTACTTCCTCCACAAGGTCCAGGTTTGCAGTGAGCAATTGCTCATTGTCCTCTGGGTTGAAGGTGATTCTTCATTGTGTCTTGACCTCAAGTTTTGCTGGGATCATTGCCTCACATCGGTATACCAATGAAAAGGGGGTTTCCCCAGTGGAGTTACTTGGCATGGTCCCGTAGGCCTATAGTATTGCTTGCAATTCATCCACCTAGGCTCACTTTTTAACTTCTAACTTGGTTTTCAAGATCTTCTTAATGATCTTGTTGACAGTTTCTACTTGCCCATTGGCTTGTGAATGGTCTACGGCTATGAAGCTTTTAGTAATTTTGAGGTCGTCATAGAACTTGATGAACTACTCACTGGTAAACTGAGTCCTATTGTTAGTCATGATCTATTAAGGGACTCCAAACCTATAGATGATGTTATTCCACATAAACTTTTAAACCTTGGAGGATGAGATTTTAGCAAGTTCTTTCACCTCTACCCACTTGGTGAAGTAGTCCATGGCTACTACCACATACTTGCAATTTCCTCAAGCTTTAGGAAGTGGTCTGATCAGATCCATCCCTTAAATCATGAATGGCCACGAGCTGGTCATTTTCTTCAAATAGGCTGGTGGAGCTCGTGGCACCATTGTAAACCTCTGGCACTTATCATACCTCTTGACGAGGTCCATAGCATCTTGCTTCATGGTCGGCCAGTAAAATCCTTGTTGAAAAGCCTTTTGTGCCAAGGATAGGCCCCAGACATGGTTTTTGCAATTACCTACATGAATCTCTTCCAAGATGGTGCTGCAATCCTCAGCATCTATGCTTCTCAAAAGTGGGGTCATAAACCCTCTCTTATAAAGTATGCCATCATAGATGCAATATCTAGTTGCTCGAGCTCACAGACATCGTGCCTCAAGTTTATCTTTTAGTGGCTTATCATTTCGCAGGTAGTCTAGGATTGGATTCATTCAAGAGTTAGGTGCCATGGCAACCACCATCACAATATCTTGATGCTCAATACTCGGGGATGGAAGAAGCTCTATTAGGATCATTCCTATAAGATCAGGATTGTTAGTGGTGGATAGACGAGCCAAAGCATTAGCATGCACATTTTGGGCATACAAAATCTGATTGATCTCAAATCACTGGAAAGAGCCTAACAACTCTCAGAATTTTTGGAGATAGCTTATCATTTTATACCCTCGAGCATGGTATTCACCCGTCACCTGGCAAGCGATGAGTTATGAGTCACTAAAAATCATTAATCTCTTGGCATGCACCTCCCTAGACAATCGCAAACCTGCCAATAGGGCCTCATACTCAGCTTCATTTTTAGTGGCTTGAAAGCCAAACCTTAGAGCACAAAAGACTTTATGTCCCTCTGGACTGATGAAAATCATCCTTGCTCCAACCTTTTGGTCATTAGATGACCCATCAATGAACAACTCCCACCATTAAGTCTCTGGAACTTTTACCTCCTCCTACACAGGTCCTGTGAATTCAACAATGAAATTGGCTAGTGCTTATCCTTTGATACCTGTTCTGGGCTTATATTCGATGTCAAACTGAGCAAGCTCTATTACCCATTTAAGCAGCCATCTTGTGGTGTTTGTCTTTTGTAAGATTTGTCTCAACGGGAACTGCATGATGACCCTGATGTTGTGGGCTTGGAAATAAGGTCGCAGCTTCCTCGAGGTGATAACCAGGCAATAGGTGAGCTTCTCCATGGGTGAGTATCTTATTTTGATATCTAGTTGTCTTTTGCTTATATAATAGATGGGGAGTTAAGTTCCTCCCTTTTCTCGTGTTAAGGACACGCTCAAGGCATGATAGGATGCTTCTAAGTATACAGTCAGTCTTTCACCCTCTTTTGGTTTGGAAAGGAGAGGTGCTTGAGTTTTTGGAAAGCAACCTCGCACTCTGGGGCCCACTTGAATCTCTTCACCTTTTTAAGAATGTCAAAGAAGGGAACACATTTGTCTATTACTTTCAAAATAAATCTGCTAAGTGCAGTGACCTAATCGTTCAAGCTTTGGACATCCTTTAGACCAGTGGGAGAACGCATATCAAGAAGTGCTCTAATCATCTCTGGGTTCGCTTCGATCCCTCTATCATTGACTATAAAGTCGAGGAATTTACCCAAGACCACCCCAAATGCACATTTGTGCGAGTTCAACTTCATCTGATACCTTTTTAAGGTCTAGAACATCTCATCTAGGTCACGGATGTAGTTGACGAGCTGTTTAGACTTTACCAACATGTTGTCAATGTACACCTCCATGGTCTTACCAATTTGTTCTGAAACATCATGTTTACTAATCGCCGGTAGGTTACCGTTGCATTCTTAAGCTCGAAGGGTATTGCCTTATAGCAATAACAACCGTGATTAGTAATAAATGAAGTATGCTCTTTGTCCTATATGGCCATCAAAATTTGACTGCATCTTGAATAGGCATCCATGAAGTTGAGGAGTTCATGCTCCACCATCACATCTACAAGCTGGTCTATCCTCGGTAAAGGGAAACTATCTTTAGGGCATGCCTTATTAAGGTCAGTAAAATCAATGCATGTTCTCCACTTTTCATTCTTCTTCCTTACGAGGATGGGATTGGCCACCCAAGTGGGGTAATGCGCTTATCAGATGAAGTTGCTTGCCAAGAGTCTATCCACCTCTTCTTTGAGTGCCATGTTATGCTCGACGGTCATTGATCTTCTCTTTTGGCAAATTGGCTTGACTTAGGGATCGATATTCAATCTATGTGACATTACATTTGGGTCAATGCCCACCATATTTTCATGATTCCAAGTGAAAATGTCCACATTTGCCTTGAGAAAATCTATCAGTTGTACTTTCACATCAGGTGGCAGGCATTTCCTCACCTTGAGGCATATTTCTTCATCATCCTCACTTACACACACATCTTCAAGCTCTTTGACTGGTCTGATGGCTCACTCAGCGTCCACCTCTCGAGGGTCAAGGTCATGACTAACCCCTTTTATGCTTGCGTGCCCAGGGTTCTCCTCTAGACATTACATTCACTTTCTTCCCTTAAACCCCAAGTTTGACTGTGTCTTCATAGTAGCATTAGGCTACTTGCTACTCCCCTCGTATACATTCGACTCCGTTCGAGGTCAGGAATTTGACGGTAAGGGTCTTGGTTGATGCCACGATATCAAAATCATTTATGATAGGTTGCCCTAGTACCACATTATAGGCCGAGGGACAATCTATAATAAAAAAGTCCGCCATGACAATTGCTTGTTTATCGAGTTCCACCAGAGTAAGTAGGAGTCTGATTCATCCCACCAGGAGTATTCCATCTCCTGTAAAATCGTAAAGGATTCAGGTGATAGATCTAACTAACTCGCGCTCACACCTATCTGGTCAAAGCATCCCTGGTACATCATGTTCACCAAGCTCCTAGTATCAACCATTATCCTTCTAACCCCTACGCTGTTAATCTTTGCTTGGAAGACAATTACATCATTGTGAGGATAATGAATCCCTTGTATGTCCTCCTCCATGAACAAGATGCAATCAAAGCTATCTTAGACTTCTTGGTGAGCCTTTCACATTTCGCATGACTTGCTGGAAAGACATAGCCCACCACTCACACATAATGGTTGTGTGATCAATTTAAAGTACCCTCAATGTGAGGCCTGCTATGTATTGTGAAGATGGTCCTCATAAAGCGCGCTCCTTCGTGCTCCAGAGTTTGGTGGCATTGCGATATAGGCTACTGGGGATGTGGGGGTCGTTGCCCCAAGGATCTCACCACATAATCTCTCAGGAGGCCTCTCTTAATGAGGTCCCCAATGGCATCCTTTAACGCCTAATAATCCAATGTGTTGTGCCTAACTTCACTATGATAGGCACAGAATTTGTTATGGTTCCTCTTTTCAATAAGGGTTCTTAGGGGCTTAGGTCTGCCAAAGTCTTCATTGTCCTTCTCAATTGCATAGATCCTGTCAAGGGCATCCAACAAAATAGCATAGGTATCATAGTGACCTTGAGGCTGAAACTGTTCACTCCAGACCCTCTTCGTGGTTTGGCCTCCAGAGCCCCCCTTCTAGCTTTCTTTGCTACTCCCATCTCCACTTCTTTTCCTACCTCAATTGGAGGTACTTGCCTTCTCCTTCTTGCTCGATTTCTTTGGACTGAAGGTTTCTTCCCATTGGATCTCCTTAGTAGCCAGCTCATAGAACTCACCTAGGCTCTTGACAAGGGACTTGTATATGTCTTCATATAGTTTTCTATCTTTTTAGAGTCCTACTGAGATCACCATGAGGACACTCTCATCTAACAGCTTTTCTACATTAATAACCTCTTGTCGGAACTTAGTGATGTAGTCCTTGAGCGACTCATCTTTTTAATGGAAGGCCAATGCTAAGTGGCAGGAGGGGGCGAGCTGCTTCTTTAATGCCCTATACTAGTTGAGGAACTTCGTTTGACATTCCTCCTAACTCTTTATGTTATGAGCTGGGAGATTTCTAAACCATGTCTGCAGCACCTCTCTAAGCGTGGCTGGGAAGACTCAGCACTTCACCAGTGGGTTGGAAATCTATAAGTCCATCTGGATGTTAAAAATGTCTAAATGGCAATAGAGATCGCTATCCCCATTATAGAGGGGCATGTTCAAAATTTTAATTCTACAAGGAAGGGGCTCCATTTCAATTTGGTTAGAGAGTGGAGTTCTCTCCTTGTGGGACTCTCAATTCTTTTGGGACACAGAGTTCTTCTCTAACTACTCCATTCTTTGGAGTAGTTCTTTGACCATTGGGTCTTGGAACTTAGGCTAGTGACTGGAGGTCCTTTGATTTCTTTTGTCTCGCTTACTACACGAATGTCAGTCAGAGTTTTATGCCTTATATTATGCTTGTGGCTGGACAAGTAATAGTCCGTCACTTGCTTGTTGTTGGTCTTCTATGAGTTTTCACCTCATTGATCATTTCCCTTATCCTCCTAAACTTAACAGACTTCGAACCTTAGTTATGAGTTAGATGAACGAAGCAAGCCAACTCAATGATGCTCAATCCTGGCTTGCTTTTTGTTGAGGCCCTGGCTGGTGCTATCCATCCTCGAGTACCACCATTTCATCTTGCCTTGGTGCACCTTGGGTGTGCATCTAGGCCAACACTCTAACCATATCAGCTAGCTCTTTCATGGTATTCTCTAGTGCTTCCTAACGTCGATCAAGTACTTCTTGGCACTATTGCCAAGTTTGAACATCATCAATTCTGGCAAGCATGAACTGCTACAAAATGAGGGAAGTGGTGCCAGCGTTGGGGCTTGCCGTAGGGGCAGCTATGTTCCACTGTTGTGTTTGACCTTTCGGTTGGCCAGTGGGAACTTCTACACTCCTGATTATTTTTCCTCTTGCTATTGCACCTAAAACAGCTCAGAATAATCTGTCAGGAATGGAAGAACAATGAGTGTGCAATAGGGGCCCTCCTTCTAGCGCCAAAGTATTGACACCAAAATTTGGTTAACTGGTTTGAGTCCAATGTTACCCCTAACTACAAGTAGAACATGGCAAAAAGCAGAAAAGAGAGATAACAAAAGAGAAAGGAGGCAGTAAACACCAGGAGTTTATCATGGTTCAACTAAACCTAAGTTAGCCCCTACATCCACGTTGAACTTTGTTTTTTCACTAAAGGATTGTTTTACAGAGTTTGAATACAACTGCAATATTTTCTCATAGTGTATAGTGCTCTCTTAGTATTCCGACAAAGTTTCTGTATGTAAGATTTTTCCTCCATTTCTCACGGTGACCACCCCTTCCTTTTTATAGAAAGGGGGAGGGTTACAAGTGTAATTTTACAAACAATAGAATGATTATTTCCATCATTTCAGGCATTTAATGCTTGACATCGAGTAATTAATGCTGGGCAAATCATTGTTGGACTTTCGGGGAGCTGATGTGTAGATTTGGAGGTTGAGCTATCAGTTGGAGATGTGTGCCTTGGATTGCTGACTCAGCTCTGTACGTGTGTCCAATTCTAGTGGGTGAGCTGTCCTTGCCTTGTCATTCTCTTTATCTTAGATAGACCTATCTTCCTCTTCATCTTAGGTTGATGGACTTCTCAATTGAAAGATCCCTTTTTATGGATGATGCACATTTTAGTCGACCAAGCCTAATTCTAATTGTTTTATTCCAAAGAAAAGATACCCACCTAATTCTAATTGTATTGTTCCGAAGCAAAGATATCCACAAGGCGGTTCATCCTATTCAGATATTTATGATCAAGAAATACTGAATTCTCTTTCGAATAGGCCCTGAAAGGAGAAGGAAGGTAGGGAATGCCAATAGGCATCTATTATTGAAT
>JANHAO010024553.1:0-11595 GCA_026873985.1 Saraca asoca
AAGAAGTAGAACTTCCCTGAGGAATCGACCCGTACTCGTCGGTTCTTTGTTACAACTACACCGTGTGCTTGCGGTAATTTTAAAATGTGCAATAAGTTTACAGCACATCACTATCCTCCCATACCCAGCCAACAGTCCCTACTAAACCAAACCTAGTGCAGCTCAAAAGGGCACCAAGAGTCCTAATAGCCATGTTGGATTCTATGAAGGGAGCTAGGGAAGATAGTCCAAGATCAGCACAAGACTTCCCAAGGGCCTACCAAACAGATCTTATGGTGAAGCCATGTGCAATAGGCTATCCATGCCTCCAAACACTCTGCAACAAGCCATCCATGTCTTAACAAGCTTCACAGGAAGCCAAGGCACTGCAAACGCAGGGGTTCATCAGCCTCTTCCATTAAACTTCTGTAACGCAAAAGAAGAAGACCCTCAGGGTATAAAAAGGCCAGCTTGGTCCACTGAATGATCCAGAAGACATCTGGCTGATCTTCATCCAATGGCCCAAAATGAATGGCAATGCCATGCCAACGGCCAAAAATGGTGAATAGAAAAAAGCATGGCCTAAAGCAGAAATGAAAAGACAAATAAGAAGTCTGAAATGACAATTCGATCAAGCAAAGACTCTGACTGGAGATATGAACAAAGCCTCAAAAAAATTGCAACTCTCAGTTTGCTTTTGGGGAGCTTATGTTATAGGCAAAAAATAGCTTTAAGAGAATGAGACGAACTCAAGCCCGACAAAGGCTAAGTTACCTAACTCGCTAAGGATGCCCAGCGAGCTCCACCTCACTTACCACCAGAAAGCAACACAACGAGGTTATCATGTGGCCAGCTCACCAAGTAGTTAACCCTCTTGCTCGAGCTCGCTATTTCACTATAGCGACAACGAGCTTACTAAGCGACCTGCCATGGCACCCTTGAGCTAAGGAATCCAGCTTGCGAGGGTGGACATCTTGCTCAATAAAACGAGATCACGAAAAAGACACTTATGTGCCACTCCACAGAAAGAAGCCTGAAACAGCCGTATTGCAATAGTTTTATTGTCTTTTCTATTTATTTCTTGATGTAACACAACTGTAACTTGTAATTAATGTATGTAACTCTTCCTTCCTCTATAAATAAGAATGCATTGTTAGAAGAGGGGGAGGAGGTCAAAAAACTTGTATTGCAAAACTTTGTAAAAATCTCTTTTCACATATTAATAAAAGCTCCACCATAGATGTAGGGTCCGGTATCGCTCGGATTTAGCCGAACCACATTAAAAACACTTCGCCACCTTCTTCTTCTTCCTCTCCCTTCATCCCTTCACACTTCGGAAGCAACATTGGATCCACGAATTCACTTCCGTTGATTGGAATCTAGGATCCATCTTGCAAACCAAATTCTGATGTCAACATGAGCAATGGAGAGTGGAAGTATTACTTGAAATAGATCTTCTTAGAGAACCAATATAAATATTGTGTTTGCACTTCTCTTCCGTATTTCTTTTATTTTAAGTTATTAAATTTTATGTCCCCAAGTTGTTCACCTTTTGCTTCTTAATGCTTAAATTTTTTTTTCTAAAAATATCCAAAAAAGTACCAAAATCCAAATCACCCCCTTTTGGATTAAACTTGAAGCTACAGTATTTGCATAGCAGAAGTTGGTATACTATACTATATGTGATCAATTATTGCATAAGATGAAGGCTTGTATAAAATAATCTTCTCTTTCTTTTGTTGTCATTTTGTATAGTAATGTATAGGTTTAAAAAATAATTAATTTAACAAAAATACTCTTAAATATCAAAAGCCAATAAACTTGTTCTAAATGAAGCTGAAGTATATAGTTAAATCAAAATGCCCTCCAAAGATTAATTTTTTTAAAAAAAATATGACAATATAAATTAAAAAATTTACATTATGATAACAAATAATGTAACATGTTTCACTAATATATATACACACACATATGTATGTGTGTATGTATATATAACCAATAGTAAAAAAAATTATAATAAATCAATTCAAATATATAAAATTTAACAAATACCACATATAAAATCTTTGAAAATAAAAAGAGAGAGTAAAAAACAAGGCATAAAAGTATTCTTTTAATTTTAATAATTTATTATTTATCTTAACAAGTTAGAAAAATAAAAAGAAAAGGAAAAAAGTGAACATAAAAGAATTCTTTTAAAAGGTAGTTGATCTCAATCCTACCAAGGATCGACTAAGCAAAAGCTATGCATGTCCAAGGGTACAAGCCCATATAGTAGCAACAAAGGCAATGGACATGGTGCATCTAAAAAGATATATGAAATGGCAAATCCTTCAAAGAGGAATCTATGGAGGAGTTAGAGAGCTAGTGCATGTTCGAGGAGTAGCTGCCTAACACATACATTTTATTTTATCTTATTATGATGTTCTTGCATGCAGAGATATTCACTTAGTTATGACGATCAACTAACAACAATGAATTGTGCTTATATTACTTTGAAAGTGTTGGAGTTTAGTCATAAGAAAAGGTTATGGCAATGACCTTGGAGAGCTTATGCAAGCTAGAACAAAATTGATAGATAACTCTTTGGTCAACCCTATCAGCCATGGTAGGGGGATGCGATCAAGGTGCCATGTTGAGGTGATCATGGAGACACCAGTCATGTGTCATGTTAATGTTCAATGAGTGATGTTGTTTGAGTAGCAGAGTGTTCAGAAACTTTTGATACGGATGTACATTAAAAAAGCTCAAGATCAAAGAAGTAGCAAATGGAAAGAAACATATATTTAACATGGTTTGACTTTTAGCCAACTCCATGGATGAAGGAAAAAAGCAAATCCATTATGGAAATGAGAGAGAGAATATCAATAGTATAATAATTCTCAAATCCACATCCCAAACATACACAAAAATACCGTATAGTGTATATATTTTTCACTCTCAATAATTACTAACAGAATAATAGCTAACTATAGGATCTCAAGTAACCTCCCCATAGGGGCTTATAAAAATAAACTCTCTCTCTCTCCCCCTAAATCAAACATTGCATAATACGGGTATTTACAATCCAAAATTCTTATCAAAGGATAAGTCTAACTTGATCAAAATATTAAATAATAAGATAAATCAATCTTGATTAGAGTCATTATCTAATTAAAATTCAAACATGAATAAGATAAAAATGTAAATAGGAAATTATCCTATTTAACAAAAATAGAATTCTGGTCAAAATCTCAGCATCTTCCGCCTTGACACAAATTCCATAATCCAAAAAGTCTTCAAATTTTGAATTAGGTAGTTCTACATCAAGATCATGTAAATCTACTAAATTTGAGTCATTTTGTCACTTCCAATGGAGCACTAGCACTATACACGTGCATCAAATTTGCTTCATCCTCTCCACAAAGAATTCTTTCAACAAAACTGCCAAAAATATATAAATAGAACTATTGCTCGAATGAAATCTAGGCTTAATATAAAACTCAAAAATAAATTTGTGCCAATAGTTCTTTAATCAAACTAAACACAATATTAAAACCAACTAGGACTAGTAGAACCAAAACTAGAGTTAAGTTAAACCTCACTAGAACCTAAACATAGTAGAACTGGTCTTTGATACCATTTATTTAGAAGTAGAGCCAAAGCAAAAACCCAAACATGGTAAAACTAAGCTCTAAGATCACTTGTTGGAAAATTTTGGTGATGACGTGGAAATGTGTGCATTGATATGATGAAAGATTAAGGAAGTAGTAAGTGAGCAAGACACGGATATTTAACATGGTTTGACTTTTAGCCTACTTCATGAGCAAAGACAAAAAACAAATGCACGATGGAAACAAGGGAGAGAATACAAATTGTATAATAATCCTCAAACCCACATACCAAATACACCTAAAAATATTTTCCAGTGCATATACTTTTCACTCTTAATAACTATCACAAAAGAGTAAGAGCTAATTGTGGGATCTCAAGTAGCCCCCATAGTGGATTACAAAAATAAACTCTCGTGCCCCTAATCAAACCTTGTACAATAAAAGTATTTATAATCCAAAATTCTTATCAAAGGATAAGTCCAACTTGATCATAATATTAAATAATAAGATATATCTAACTTAATTAGAGTCCTTATCTAATCAAAATTCAAACTTAAACAAAATGAAAATGTAAACAAGAAATTATCCTATTTTAGAAAAATAAACTTTTTGGTCAAATTCCTAACACTGAGTATGGAACAAGAAATAGGACTTGCAAGATAGTTATGTTTTGTCAATAAGAAATGAGAATTGTACTCAAACAATGTATGAGACTTGTGTTTCTCACATTGGTGGAATGAGACATTAGATGTGAGGCATATCAGCAGTAGGCACATCCAAGGTGCTTAGTTGATGCTTAACTACAAAAACAATCATCTCAAGAACCATAAAGACAACTCACTTTTCATTGTCAATAACATGTCAGAGAGACAAGTAGAAGAAAACATAAGAAGAGTTGGAGAAAATTATAACAAAAACTTTCAAGGAATAGTGCTAGACTGCAGTTTTAAAGACAAAATATTGGTGAAGTACAAAGAGATAAGCAAAAAGAAGTCGAGAGAGGAGCTTGGGGGAAGTAGACTAAATATTCTTTCAAAGTTGTGTTAGATTGAGTTGTTAATAAGGGCATCGACGATTTCAAGTGGGGGTCACAAATTGAGACTTGTGACCTTATTCAGCAAGCAAATGTTCTCAGATTTAGATGAAACTTGGCATAAAAATCAAGTATGAAGAGAAGATTATATGGTATAGATTGAAAAAAAATGCACACATAGATACATTTAATTTTGACCAAGGTAATTTATCCAGTGCGAGTAGATAAGTACATAGCTATAATCGTTAGATTTTTATCTTCATGTCAATGTATTATAGTGCATTAGAACCTTTCTAACTTAGGAGAAAAACTTTTATGTTAACTCAAAAAAAATATATTTACTTATGCTATTAAGCAGGACTTAGAATGCACTTCTAGAGGAAGTGGCCCTATGCCTCTCCTACACACTTAAAAGTTTGTAACAAGACTTTAATATGAATGAAAAAAGTAGCCCATCTTCAATTAAAATATTATCTCACAAAATTTATCCATTTTGTATCACATTTATTTGCATTTGTTCGAATTGCATGAACACATCATATTTGTCAATATGAATAACTTAGTTGCCTTTATATGCAAATTGTTTACTTATGTACTCTATGATTTATTGCTTATGATTACCTCAATGTGATATAGATTGTGGGTATTATCAATTATTTTTGAAATTAAGATGATGTATGACTTGTTACATGACTTATTCTCATGTATTAAGTAAAAAAGTGTTGAGTAAAGAGACTAAACGTTACACATTCCAACAATCAAGCTGGTGGACCATGGCACATAAGCATGCAGGAATCTTCACTGCTAGGAGCATCATGTGTGTTGTTCTACAAAATTTTACATCTATCTCTCTAGTAAGAATCTTTATTTGTGGGAATCATTATTACTGTTATGGCACCTAATGTTGCCTCCAAGGCTTTTACTTTTTCTATGTCATAGATTTAAATTCGGAATGTTGATATGTGTTAAGTTACTTAACACTTTTAGTACTAAAATCAATCTTTTATTTACTAGTCGATTAGGATTTTTTGCTTATGCATGGGGCCGTACTGTTTTCGCAAGTTCTATAAATTACTTGATTTTCTCACACGCGGAGTTATTAGCAGAGGTCGTAAGTCATATTTTCCATCGTCTTTCAAAAACAAGAGAGCGACTGAGAGAGTAAATAAAAAAATGTCTGCTGAGGAGGATACTACAATGAAAACTCTTTATGAGGCATCTGTGAGATTGTGTATCCACTTTGAGTACCTGATTGAAAAAAAATCAATTAATTCTAGATAAACTCTCATTGACTGCCTTCACCGGAGCTCCTTTACACATATCAGCTTTGCTTAGCCACCTTGACTTTACAAGGGAGATTGTCAGATATAAATCCCAACTTGCCAAAGATCTGGATTACTGTTGAAGCACACTCGTCCACTTGGCTTCTGCAAAGGGTCATAAACAGATCGTCGAAGTGTTGTTGTGTGCATGTGTTGATGCGTGCTTTTTGTGGGATCAAGATGGAAGAATTCTTATTCACTATGCAGTTATGAGAGGGCGAACTGAGGTTGTGAGAGTGTTGATCAGAGCAGAGCCAGAGTCTTTGAAGGTTCTTCACAATGGAAAAACCCTTTTGCACCGGGCATTTAGAAACTCTCATAGTGGTGGTGGAAGAGGAGACAGAGACAAAGTGATTATCTCAACTTTAGAGACTTTGATAGAAACACCATTGGAAACACCATTCTACATTTGGCTACCATGTTAAAGCAAATTGAGGTACATCTGCCATACTAACACCTTTTTTTCCTCAAATTATTTTACAACGTATAAAAATAGCGTGTTTTTTTTTTTTTTTGTTCGAAGAGTAACTTCATTTGGATTCAAATCATAAAGATCGAAAATTTAATTCATTTGTAAAGTTATTCATGAGTTTAATTTCTAAGAATTGAATTCTAGTTTCTTTGAATTTAGAGACGCGAGATAAGAGAGAAGAGATTTTATCTACTGAGAGATCATGTATATTAATTTACTAAATGAATGATCGTGCAGACAATAAAGTACACGCCTTCCATCCCGAAAACGGGATGGATTTTACAGCATTGGATATTCTAGATCAAACTCCAAAGGATTTGAAAAGCTTCGAAATACAAGTCATGTTGATGGAGATTGGTATCAAAAGCATGAAGAACGTCCAAAACAACATCCATCCACCACGTCCAACGGTTGTTCCCGGCGAGACACCTCCTAATATGAACTGCTTATGCAAGGTCAGAGAATGGCTAGGAAGCATTTGTTTAAGGTAAATGGGTTGCGGGGAGGAGAGAAACACTGACACAAGTGACTACCGTGATATCAACTATGAGCTTTCAAGCTGCAATTGACCCTCCAGGCGGTTTCTTTCAAGCTGCAAGTCAGATATACATTATCCCTGCGCAGAATATAATGATTTCGGGGATAGACAGACCATATGTCCTGGGGAAGCATGGTTTAGTATAGAAAGTCCATACGAATTTCTTACCTTGACCCTCCTGTTTGTAACTGAGTCCCCTTCAACAATAGAGCTGTCATGTGGTCATTGACAATGGCCTAGTATTTCCCTCTCACAACCCTTGGAATTGCCTTCTTTGTTGCCATCCATATTACGATAGGCAATAATGCAGTCCATTTTCCAATTGAAACAATTTTTTGGAGTTGGATTTTCTGTATTCCCTATATGATCTTCATCGTATTACTCTTGATACGCTTTCTTTTCTGGATACTGGCAAAATGCACCAACATTTGCAAGCCCTGGGGGAGGAGGAGGATGTCATCGAATCCAAGGAATAAGAAAATATGATTTTCTTGTTTAACATGAACTACCAATGTTTCCTATTACTTTCTGTCTTATACCAAGAGATTTAAATTGTGATGTGGTCAGGGTCACATTGTAGAAAATTGCTAACAAATGTAGAAAATAACAATTAATGTGATTTGTAATTAGTCTGTCGATACATTGATTGTAACAATGTCTAAATTAAGCTTTTTTTTTTTTTTTGGATATATTGATATATCTGGGTATTTTATGGGTACGTATCAAATACATATTTATTTCAGAATATAAGGTGTTCCAAGGGTAACTAGCAACTACATATTTCTTTTGATGAATGGAAGTTAAAAATTATTATATTTCTAGTAATGATTGCAAGATAAATTATGAAATTAATACTTTTAGAATTTTAAAATATTCTTTGCTATGCTTTTAACTTTTATATTTAGTAGTATCTTTATGAATTATAACAATTTTTAAGTTCTATAGTCTGATGATTGTTCATGATATATTTTATAATGTTATTAATTTTTTTGTTGTTAATTTGAATTATGAAGTAATATCTCTTTAATTTTTATATTATATTATCATCTTAATTTTTTAGAAAAATATCATATCAGTTGCACTAGCTAGGTAGGATACTCGTACAAGTATTAGAGCAACATAGTTCAAATCTCACAGTGGCTTAGGCCTTGGTGCAAGTCTTCACTCGAGTTGTATTTACTCTTGCGGGGGAGTGCTTCGGTAACAAATCAATAAATTGATTTGCTCGTGCAACAGTAAACAAAGCTAATTCTTTTTTTTTTCAATCACGCACAAAACAATGCTTGATTTTCATGTGTTTAGTCCCGTCATGATTAACAGGATTATTCTTGACCATTGAAATTACTAATTTGTTGTCACAATAAATCATAATAGGATATATTATTACTATTCCATGTCCTTTAAAATTTTCGAAGCCAGATGGCTTGATTGACACTGTTAAAAGCTTAAACAAATTTTGCTTCAGCGCTAGATTGCGCAACAACATTTTTCACTTTGAATTCCATAAGGACACACCAGAGCCCAGAGAAAATACATATCCAAATGTGCTCTTCTTCGTATCATCAGCAGTGCGTATCTTAGCACTCTATTGGCAACAATATACTAAGCTTGACTTGGGACATGCTTAAATTTAGAAAGCATACTTACAGCATGCATCAAATTTGACCTTGTAGTCAAATACAAAAAACTGCTAATTAAAATATCTATATCTTTATTCATCAGCATTTTTCATATCCATAATCTTTGGACCATTTCTCATTGGTTGAAAGTGGTGATGTCAACTGTGGGCTTTCAAGTTGAAATCAACCCTCCTGCTGGTGTCTATCAAAAAACTAATAAAAAATGGAAGGAACAACAATCTTGTGACATCTATAAAAATAATAATAAATAAAATAAGTTAGCATATATATTTGTGAAATTGTGTGTTATATATGATGGGAATTAAATACACATGAATTATAATCAAATTTATATTTTTAACTAATGAGTAATATTATAAATATATTATAGAAACTGTTTAAATTTTCTTTTATGATTAAAAGATAATTTTCCCTTTTTTTTGTTTTCTTTTTTGTTTTCTTTTCCTTCTTTTTATGTCTTTCCTTCTTTTTCTAGTACTTAGATCCGCTCTCCTTCCCCCTAGGGAACTGCCTGCTTCTATTGCTTCTTTTTTTTTCTTCTTCTTCTTCTTCTTTTCCTCTAACGATTGAGATTGCCTCTCTGACCACCGCTTTTACCCTTCCAGCTATTGTTTCTTATTCTTTTCTCCAATTCACAGCTGCTACGTTTGCTTTTGCTTCTTCTTCTTCGGCCAACCGCTACTGCTCTGCTCCATCAAGAGCTTTGCTATTCAGCTCTAGCTAATCTGCTTCTACTCCGACCTCACTTTCCATTTAGCTTCCTTCCTGCTACCTCCACTTTCAGCCACCCAGCTCCTCAGCTGCCTTGCCTTCTCTGGCCAATCATGTGACGTTCGGTCGGCTTTGTTTCCTCTGGCCGATCCTGCTTGTCGACTTGTACTATTTTCTAGCCAGCTTTGTTTTTCTGGACTGCTGCAAGATAGCTTATCTCCTTCCTTTCCCTTTCTCAGTTGATGGTGTTAAGCTGAAACCCCAACACAATGCTAAACTGATGAGCAATTTGTTCTTTTTTCCCCATTTGATTTTCTTTTGCTTTAAGATTAGATTTAAGTGATTAAGAGATTTTATTTCAAATTTGAAATTGATTGTAAGAGATGGTTGATGAATATTGGTTATTAGGTTTTTGTGATCTAGTTGGATAAGCAACTTTGGAAAGTTGTGATTCAAGAATACGATTAGAGTTATCTTTCTAGTAAATTGTGAAACTATAATACATTATATTTTCTAGTAAATCAAGCTTTTACTAGTTACTTAAATCAGAAAGTAAAACATATGTGTAACATGAATTTGGTTATCTTTCTTTACACTTTGGAATCTAAACTTGGTATCTCGTAATTTCAAACTAATTAGAAATCAACTTTTATCTCTATTAGAAGCAAACTTGCATTTGAAGCATATTGTAGAATATCATGAATTTAGAACATTGTTCCTTATGAGCTATATATGAAGATTATGAATTATTGGAAATGAAATTTTAAAGTTTGATAAAATGTTATTTAGACATGATGATTGATTGTCTAGTATGAGATATGTGTGCAAACAAATTCATCTTTACTACCTATGAATAAATTTTATTTTATGAAAAATATTGGTATTGAGCTTTCTTAAAAGATATTTAAGTTTGGACCCTTTGGGAATTTCTTTGAAAAATCGTCAAGTACACTTGTGAATAGAATTATATCTGTTGGAAAAATAAGAGGAGAATATCTATTGGAAGAATAAGATGAATGACAAGACTGATTTTTGTTAGGCACATTGCCTTTAAGAATTATTCATTAAATTCTAACTATATATAGAAATTTTGAATTTTCCTAATATTTGATTATTTCAGAGATATTAAAATTTTTAGTGATTTCTTTTATTTTATATTATGATGAGTATTTTTTAAAATGCTATGCTTTACTCCTTATTTTAACTTGATGATTGATATAGTTATTGAATATGATTTCCTTGATGAACTAGAATTTTCTATTTGTAAGATGTTTTACAAGTTGAAACACACAGACACGTGTTATACTATACTGTATTTGATTGTAATTTGTAACTAACTATTATTTGATGAAGAATTATTCAATCATTGAGTTTTTAAGAAATTCACTCCATTGTTTTTTTATGTTTTCAAAGCCTAAGGCCACTCTCGCTATTCATCTCCATCCCTTTAGACTTGAGTCTACTCCTTGATAGGGTAGACTTCTTTTGTAGAGCATGGATACATATTGTTGGTAATATTTTAGTAGTTGATTAAGTTGAGTCATCCATATATATATATATATATATATGATTGTTGCTTAGTAAATTGTATACATTGTGATATTTGGGCTTATGATGTATGTGTTGAGTTTGCTTGGCCATGGGGGGCAGTAAAGGTCCGAAATTTTCAAAATTTTTTCTCCCCTTTGGCTGAGCAAACCTCCCAAGGATCCACTAGTTTGAGGTCCCAAAAACCCCTAGATCAAATCTTGAGTGAAAGTAAAGCTTACTAACCTTTAGTTCAGCTCATTTGCAACGGAAGTGTGTGGATCTTCATACCAAGAAAATCCTCCATATGGCCTCAAAAGCTTCCTCTCCAAGTCGTAGCTTGTTGAGGGGCTTGATTGGGACTGGATGGAACTAAGATTTAGAACATTTCCAGCCTCTTCTTCCTTCCTCCATGGTTTAGCCTCCATGGACGAAGCTTCCCAAGCTTTCGGCTTCCTCTCTTCTTGGTTCAAAACCGAATTGGAGAAGAAGATTTTGTCCGTGTGTTGTGTGATTTTCGGCCACAAAATGGGCAAAGGGAGGCTTAGTGAAACGGCGTCATTTTGGCTCAACTTCCTTGGGCCAAAACAATGTCGTTTTGGGGGGAAGATTAGGCAACTTTTTGCTTATTTACAATTTTGTCCCAAAGCTTTCCAAAAACTTTCTTTTGGCCCCAAAGCAATTTCACCAAATTACAGATTAGTCTCTGGACATCAAATATGTCCAAAACATAATATTATCATTGGCCATGTCATTTCCTATTATGTGTGTGACCCAATA
>JANHAO010024554.1:0-11666 GCA_026873985.1 Saraca asoca
TTATTATTATTATTATTATTATTATTATTATTATTATTATTATTATTATTATTATTATTATTATTGGTTATCATGCATGCATGAAGGTTGTTGAGACCGATAAAGATAAAGTTAAACTACCAAGACTTATACTTAGGTTGAGTCCAGGTTAAACCTTAGAGACTAGTGATTTCTTTCCGTGTGTCCACAGAATGAAATGGTGGGTTAGATATTAATTATCAAAAATAAGAATTAAAGTAACAGTAATAGCATAAGCAACACAGAAGCAAGAAAAAGGGAAATCTAGTAGAGGAAAAGCTTCAATCCAATGGACTTTTACAATCAATTCAGTGACTAATCATTAACGCAATTGTTTCAATCTTGCATTGACCACTTAGCCAAGAAACTAATTAAGGCCAATATCCAATTAATTCTTATTAATTTTTTTCCTAAATTGGCTAACCAAGCGCAACACCCAATTAACCCATATTGCTAAATTAGTTAAAGTCTAGTACCTTAACCAATTATTAATAGCATTAAGCTTTGAAAACACTAAGACTAATTAATCAATTTACCCTAATAGCAAACCAATTGATTACCCCCAACTCTCTAAGAAAATTGATTTATCCTATCATAAAATTAAAACCCTTGTTGTTACTCCAACCAAATGGTCATAAACAACCAAATTGCTTATAGAAATTTAGCTACCAGTAAATCACAATAAATAATTAATTAATTAGTCCTATTAAGTAATCATCCAAAGCAATTATTGGCATGAAAATAAAGAATCAAGATAGTCAAATTATGAATAAATTGACAATAAAAGCAAGTCTCACAATTAACAAGAGAATTGATGCAAAATTTCTCTTAAATTAAAATGGAAGTTTAGCTACACATTAATATAAAAATAAAAGTAAAATAAAGAAGAGAAAACCAAATTAGAGTTGGAGTTCTTGCCCTAGTAGAGCTCCTCATCTTCATACAAGTAGAGAAAAAAGAAAATGATCTAAAAGTTATTACAATTATGGCTCAGTTGAGCTTTTATAGAGCTTACAACACTAACTTTACTTGAGCTATTGATTAGGGTTGGAAGGAGGCTTAATTGGGCATAGGTCTCTACATATGAAATGTAGTTTTGTCTCTTAGGAGTCCAATGGACTTAAGCTTGCATAAAAATTCAATTCCTATCTCAAATTATGGGCCAAAAACTAAAACAACTTTTCAAAGCAGTCTAACCCCATAATAAAATTTAACACTTAAGTCCACAGCCTTATAACTAATTGAAAATAGTATATTTTAAACATAAAACCCTCATGAAAGTTGTGAAAATGGATTTTAGCTATCCTATGGGCTTGAATTTGCACCAAAATGATGAATGGAGCTCCGTTTATAATGAAAATATTAAAACTGGTTCTAGGTCATAGGATAGTACTCTATTTCAGTTTATAAGCTTTATTTAACCTTCAAAACGACTAAACTAGGCTTTGGAATCTCATGAAATTTTCAAATCTTTCTTTTATTTTGCCAAAGACATAAGAATCATCTAAAACCAAAGTCCAAAACTCAAAAAACACGTAAAAACCTTAAACAATTTGAAACAGTGCCAAATTATTGAATTAATTCAATTAAGCACAAAAACTTAGCAAATTACAAAACCAATTACAAGTATCCAATTAAGCATATATACAAGAACAAAAACTAAGCATATTAAAGATATAAAATATCTATAATTTATGTTCATCAATGCAAGTATGATCTTGAAATATTTCAAATATGTGTATAATTGCAATTAAATAAGAAAGAAAGCATAAAGTCATGTTATATTTTTTGGAAACAAGATTTTATGAGCAAATACACACGCAAAATTGAGTAAGTGTAGTAGTGTGAGAATAAATGCAATGAATAGTATAAACACAAATATGTAGACACTAATGAATTCATAAATCATATATGTAAAAAGAGTAAAGTACCATGTAACACTTAAATCCTATTGATTTTACTAAAGGGAATGGAAATTAGGCAAAATGTATAAGACAACTATGGTACTATAGTAGTTTGTATGAAGTGTTATTTAAATTTTTTTTTTTTAGGTACCATGGCCTATCTCACCTTCCCAAAGATGTTGTCATACGAAGATAATTTGGTAACTACTATGGATCAATCGTCATGGACTATACAAATCTATTTCCACTTCATGTTGTTTATAGACCTATATGGAAGTCAAGTTGTATGCAATGCTGACTATGAATTCCTCCATAATGCCAAATCTTCTAAAGAGCATTCCAGCAAAGTGTGCTAGTAGTATTAGTTGCTTGTTTTCTTGAATAATGATGTGTAAACCTTTTTCTTAATCCTTGTACTGTTTTGAATTACTCATTTATGTAGAAACCATGTACAAGACTTTGTTTGAAAAAAGAAAAAAAATTACATTAGAGAAACACATAAATAATAAATCCATAGAAATATCCTAGCCAAATTAGGAAGATATTAGATGAGGTGTTACATAATCAATCTTATCATATCATAATATTAAGATAAGGAGGCAGTACTATAATTCAATATCATTGGCTGCATAAAGTACCTAGTAGTGGTACCCTTGGGGTCTTCTATAGGCAAATCCTAGATATGTAGAATATTTGACTTACCTATCTTGCAAGATAATAGTATCATTTAACATATACTATGTAAGTTAAGGGGAAAGAAGATATGAGGTTATATGATCCTTAACTATATATATCATATTGAATGCTCCCTTTTGCACTCCTTATAATTGTGATCTTAAGCCACTTCATTCTTTTATTAAATGCACTCTTAGCATTCTGTATAGTTGTACTTACCTACACCGCACCCTTTACATATCTAACTAAAGCTATGTCGCAATCATATGCTAAGCTATGTGCTAAGCCTACCCACACATACATGTCAACAATCATATAGCACATATATCCTAAATTCTAAACTTTGCATCTATTTCTCACCTTGAGATCATTCACAATTCCTAACATATATAATCTTAAACCATTTCGTATTCATATCATATATTGAATTCTTTCATGCTCATAACTTATCTTAGATTTATCTTATGTTTATTACATATCCTAAACCCTTTTTTATATTCTAGCACATAGAAAACTTTGACAATTTTGAAAATACATACATATACATAAATTTCTAATAAAAGGAAGCAATTCAAAGTAGAAAAAACCCCATTTACCTGATATAGGGCCTAAGTTTTGTAAATGAGAAATCTCACAAAATAAAAGAAATTCACCAAATAAAATTAAAAAATCTAGTATCAAAAGACTAAAATTAAGATAAATCAGCTCTTGATTTGATTAGCTCTTGATTTAATTAACTTACCTCAGATTTAACTTCTAGGCTAAAGATTTAAAGTAAACCCTTCTTTAGCAGAGTTTTAGCCTTTAAAGAGTTCTTGGTCATCATAAGGAGTTCTATTTGTAATTTAGGGTTTACTTTCTGCACCCAATTGATCGATCGACCACAAGTGATCGGTCATCTTGGATCGACTTGTCTAAACCAATAGGTTGACCAGTTGGTTCAGGTCCAGGTCAACCTTTTTGCTCAAAACCCTAGTTCAACCAATCCCATCTTGTTTTAAACTATCCTAGTCAAGAGTTATCCTACTCTATTTGGGTTGTTACAAATTCTCTCCCCCTTTAACAATTCATCTTCGAATTTCCCATCCTATTCATTCAAACATGAGTTTAGAAAACATACACCTAACACATTAGCTTCACAACACATCATGGTATAACTTATTCATCATCTTTTTCTATCAGTCATAACATATCAAATCATGCAATCACATCTTGTCATAACATGTTTTCATGCATTATTCATTCATATCATTTATGGCACATCAAAACATAAAGACAAGTGGCAATAGGATATCCCATGTATTGGCTATTTCGAGTAGCTCCATTTGGTTTAGGGGGGAGCACTACACCATCCTCAATTTGGTAACAAATAGAGCCTATCTTGACCCTCTGATCTAAACAATGGCATAACTTAGATGTGCAACTCACATTAATAGTCAATTTCAACTCCTAACTTTACTCTCAATCATTCATAACATATTATAGGATCACATTCACAACATACAATCAGGTAAGACTTTATGCCATTTCTATACTTTATCTAGATGGACTCACTCCAAAAGTTTAGACATCTTTGCTGCATAGCAGGCTCTAGTCCCTAAGTGACCTTTTCTTTCCTTCTTGAGGTCCTACTTGACCTTGTTTGAAGGAACATCCTTTAAGTGTACTAAGAATCCCTTAGATTCATTTCTCTTCATAAGAAAGTACTAAGCACCCTAAACTAGTCATTTTCTATGTTTTAGTCCAGTTCCTTCCCTCTTTATCATTAATATCTCTCTGCCCTAAATGTAGGTCATCCAACCCTTAACCAATCCTATTGATCTAGTTCTCAATTCTAAAACTTTAGGTGTCTTTCTGTCTCCTAGCTTCCATCTACAATTTGGTGTTTAATCATCAATTCCTTGACTCTTTTGTCTTGATAGATTTAGTTTGTTACAATCTTGTTTTCTCACTTATGAGTTGTATTAGGCTCCCTAGCAATCTGTTAAATCTTCTTATAGCTCACCTTGTCCATTTTCACATTAGTAAAACCTTGAGGTCTCTCTAGTTGTACCTTCCAGCTATTGCACTTAAGTGTCATCATTACATCCTTCTCGCAAACTCTAATATTCCCTTTATATCCTTCTTCCTTTCATGCCTACCTTATCTCTTCTTATCAATTCTGGCATCACCAACTTCTACTTTAGTTTGTTTTTTCTTCTCTTCCCTTATTTCCTATTCCATTTCTTGATCATCTCATTCTTACTTTTATCTCCCTTCTAACTAGCCATCCATTATCATGTATATTCGCTGCCTAGTCTTATTACTATTCCATTTATCATTTCTTTCCTTTGCATATTGTGTTCATTTCATCTATCCTATCTCTTGCAACTCCTTTATTCTCATGACTACCATATTCTATCCTTTTACATTCATGGCCATTCATTCTTCTCATCCTTGACTTCTTACTTGCTTTACTTATACCCTACTCATCATATTTATGACCAATTCATCATTTTATTCAGTTTAGGGGGTCAATACTGCTCCTCACCTGTTCATACACAACACATTATACCTATTCATTCATTTTACTCTATCATACTATTTATCTAACTATTGGTTTACTATACTATTTATCACATTATCTGTCTTTGTCTCTTTACAAGAAAAGAGCATATCACAACATAAACAATTTCATATCTTGAGGTTAGCACCTAAAACAATTATCTTATCACCAACAGCACCACTACATACATCTTTCACATAGATAGTCTTGCTTACATGGACATATAGCACGACACATGCATGATCATACAATCATAAACATATCATTTACTTTCTTCCTACTAATTATCATGTTATAGGTCCTATTCATATCTAACTATACAAGTCTAGTTTTAATTTCCTCATGGTTATTATGTCACAATAACATGAGTAATCTAGACTAGCTTGCAAATTTTCATGTTTCCAGGCCTTTCACGATCTTACAATTCTGAACACAAAACATGCACATAAGTTATGCGCATATGTGGACTTTAGTTTTAAATTGCCAATCATATGCTTACATTGCGTTTAAGTCCATTCTCTCTTGCATACTTAACTTCCATACCTACATTTATACATACTACTTTCATGCTTACAAACATATGTCCTTACATATGCAGTCCCTCTTGTCCACCTACATATTCTTATTCTTCCTTTACGTATATTTATTCATGCATACATGTACTAAAGTTACGCTTCCTTTGCGTACATTCATTCATGCATACATGTACTAAACTTATGCTTCTGCATATATTGTACATACTTAGGTATCACATTCATACTTGTTTCACTATAGAAAATTCGTTATGTTTGCAATGTTTATATCCTTAAATATTGTGACGATTTTAACCTTTAAGCAGTTGTCATGGGAGTGGCCAATGCAACTTAATTTTGCGACGATTCCTTTCGACCACTGACATAACCATTGCAAAGTTCATTTTTATTTTTAGTTTAGCAAGAGTTGCAATTGATGTTATTTGATTGTAAAAAATTTATACTTTTAATTTAATAGGATTGCAACTGTAACTAATTGAATGTTAAAAAAAAATTTGCTTTTAATTTAGCAGAGATTGCAACTGACATTAATTGATTGTAAAAATTTTTACTTTTAATTTAACAGGGATAATGATTACCGCTAATGTTTCTTTTTGTTTTCCATTTTAATCATAATTTTCCTTCCCTTCTTTTTTTTCCATCAATCAATTCCGATAAAAAATATTTTGCCAGAAACATATTTAAGTTATATATACACTGTATATGAACCAAGCCAAACAAAAAAAAATCCAAAATCATTTACTTTAATAAACATAAGTTCATAACTTTTTGTAATCTATACAAACTTTGCTTATAAATCTATTCCATCCAAGTTTTGTCATGTGTAAAATAAAACAAACTTCTAACAAATGTAAGATAAAGTCTAAACTAGCTACATCATGAAAGTCATTGCGTTGAGCACTAACAAAATCTTCACCAAAAACACTAATACTAGATGATCTTACTTCTAAATGTGAGTCTTGATGATGTTTGCTTGCCTTGTCACTTGGCTGAAAACAATAAAGACATAGAAATTAAGGCTGACTATATTGCAGAAAAAAATGGAATGCTCAATTGCCAAATTTAGGCTGAAGCAACTTCATAAAAAATTAAAGGACTTTATTACTTACATGAATACATAGTGCATGTAATACATACAAACAACTGATGGCAACTTGGTGTAGGAAATTAATCAGAGACACTCAGGAATTTTACAGTTCAGCTAAGCCACCCTAACCTAAAATATCTATTATTTTTATAGTTAACCAAAATTTAAAACATGTTCAATACATACTGTAATAAGATGGAAGTGTTCCAATCCTTAATCAGCCCAAAAAACTGAGAAAACAATATTTAATGCAGATAATTAAAGACCCAAAGCAACCTATATATCACTCAACCATAAGTTGGATCACCAAGATTTAGAGAGTTGGTAGTAAACAAAGACAAACTGGAAAAATGCTACTCGTTTTGCCTTTAATGTTGAGAACTATATAGTAGTTTACTGCTAATAAGCATGTAGGCAGGTGCAAGAGCAGACCATTGAGAAACTACATACGTTAGCCGATAATCAGCAACAATTCATAGGATGCCAATATAGGCTGTCGCTGTCTCAAATTAAACAAGTAGGTTAAGTAAATCCAACTTTACATTAAAATTGATTATATGTGCCTACAAGGTCCAAGAAAAACAAAGACATAGCGTCATGTGAAAACCATGTCACAATCCACGATAAGTGCAATTTGTAATTATTTAACACTTTACTGTAGGATGGCACATCGTGTCTTCTTTTACTTAGCTTACTATAGAATTTTGACGCTTTGGGATGACGTTATTTGTGGACTTTGTGGTATCTATATGGAGTTAGCTGAGTGATTACGTACCTATGTCAAACAACTTTATATTATTGTTGTAGATTGGGATTGGGATGTAAATTTTATACAATAATTTTTACTAAAGAATTAACAACTTGACGTGCAAACAAGCAGAGAAAGACAAAAAAAAACTTAGTCCAAAGCCCCAGAAAAGGCACAAACAGATGCGTAATAGGTAAATAGTCAATTCACATGCCTTCTTTCAACCTCACCACAATTTTGCCCTGTTTTGGATGATAACGAATGGCACTGTTAATGACTTAGAAGATCCACCTGTTCAACCTCACCACTTTTTTGTTGTGTTTTGGATGGCAGGGAACACAAATGACAACGGACAAGTAATTCTAAAGTGCTATGACATTAAGTATAGTTCTTTAGAAGAAAAATCTGTTCATTTGTAAACAAATCAAGCTATGAGTTAAATTAAGAAAGAACAAGCGAGGAGTTAGACTCGACTCAACTTTTACCAGCCCTAATTGAAAGAGTAGGCTGCTATCTTTTTGAGTTTTTTCCGTTTAAAATGCCCCGCTTTGTGCATTAGTATTGGTATCAAATTTGAAATATCAAACAGTCGTCATCCCAATCATAATGCTCATTTTATGGCGTGCACGCTTAAGTTGCATGACCAAATAAAAAAAGTAAAAACTTGTTTTGTCATCCTGTACAAGCTTGCTCTAAATATTCAGATAAACTAAGCTACTCATAATAGAGACACATCATTGTTAAATTTGCAATTGGAAATAATACATCTAATTTGCACTTGTCATTTAATTTAATGAAATATCCACTTTTGATTAGCTTAATTTACATATGTATTTCATTTTATGCAAAAGTTTAAAGTAAAGTATGTTTTTCTATTACAAATAACATGCCACCAACCTCTGACAACTTACATATGTTTTAACTCTTGCGATAGCTAACTGCAAGATTCAAACCAACAGAATCTTGCCAACTGAGCCAACTCAAGAAATTAGTTTCCACATGTATAGACTTAATATACAAAATTCTCTCGCATAACAGCCTTTGGCCAAACATGGTGCGAATCTTCAAGACAGCCTGCATATTCTTGTGTAGCTCTAAGTAGAAGCATAGCATAAACTCATGGCCCCAACAATTTGCATCATAAATAGGAAGTCAAGATTCTCATCCACCTAGATTCAATCACATTTACAACTTCATGGGAGGAGGAATGCAGGGAAAAAAAATGCAAATCATAACTAGATAATCCTATGCAGTTAAGAATGTGCTTGGCCATGCTCTGGTTTGTGCGAGTACTCATAATCTAGATGAACGAAAGCACGCTCAATTTCAGGCAAAAACTCAAGCTTCTCTTGCAATGATTCCCCGATATCATGAGCCTCCTGCAAGGGCATGTCCGATGGGAGGACAATATCAACCTCAACAAAGTAGTGAGAGCCAAATGTATAAGCCCTAACAGTATCAATGTGCCTTATGGCCTTGTGATGGTTCCAGCAGAGGTATGTGAGTTTCTGCAAATACTCAGGTGCAGCTGATCGTCCAACTAAGGAGTTCACATTTTCCAACACTGTCAATGACCACGTGCGAATTGTGTACAGTGCCAACTGCACAAGAGAATTATAAGAAACATTTAAGCAGCGGCAAGTTATATGTAAAAGTAAAAACAAGAAGTTACTTAAAGAAAATCAGACTGCTCAGAGAAGATATGAAGCAAAACATGCATACATAAAAAAAAAAAAAAAAAAGGGTCAGAGAATGGAGAAATTCTTAGCTATATGTCATGCATTACACTAAACCCTATAATAAAATGACACATGGAACAACGGACCAACAGCATTAAATTTATTCATAACCATTTGAAGTTTATTCACACGTCACTTTATTATAAGCTTAATGTAATATATGACACGTAAGACTTTAACCAGAGAATGACTGTATATCAGCAGCTAATAAGGGGGGACAATCATCTGATATCAATCTCTTGCAATGGGAAGATTCAATTTAAATGAGTTCAAGATCTTGATTTAAACATGTAAAGAGTATAAGCATAAGCCAGGTCGACACACCAGACAGCTAAGGGTGTTTGACTGGATGAGAATTTCATTTCGGCATACCATCATATTCATAATAATGATTATCGTTTTGTGGGCCCACTAATACCAACTCCACACCTATAAGAGGAGAAAATTTCACTTACAATGATAGCACCAACAGGATCCATCCAATCATAAAGATAATTAGCTAAAAGTGCAGCAACGAGGCCTATAACATTGGTGATCACATCAAAAAAGTGATCCTGGGCATAAGCTTTGACAATCTCATTCGTAAAAGAGCGGCAATAAATCATCAATTGAAATTTCACCAAAGTTACAGAAAGCATAATGCCCACAACCCATTGCTCTTGCTCTTTGGTCAAATTGAATGCATTTCCCTGGAAATATCGTAAAGAGTTATATAAGAGCTATCCATGACCCCCAAAAGGAAAGATAAATGCTATTTAATACTAACAAGTGTCGCCAGCATCAACTTACATTGGACATTAGTTTTTGAACAGACTCCAAAATTATCTGCAGTCCCAAAGTAGCCATGACAGAGGCAAAAACAAGAATTCCCTGGACCCAATTAGGAAACTAAATTGTCAGAACCATTGAACAATGAACAGATACAAAATCGAACTGTAAACCTACATAGTTTTATTGGTTTTAAAACTTAGATTTTTCTTACAAAGTGAACCATCACATGTAATACATGAGGCAAAGAAGCACTACAGTCCTTATCATTGGCAAGATGAAAGACAGTGAGTCAGGAAATACCAAAAACAGACAGTGATTTTCTATTACACAACCCACAAACAGAAAATACCAATATGCCATCACAACACCACCAACCATTGAACAATGAATTTACACAGTGGACACGGATTTATACTTGCAGTGATGGCGTCAAATGATTCAAGCAACCCAATCTAAAAGGATAAGGCTCGGCTGTTGTTCTAGTAGTATCAAACAAATGTATACAAAGAACTTAGATCCAGTGGAGGAACTGCAGCTATAGTTGCTACATATGGCCATCTAAATGTATAGGGCCCCTCTAAATTCATGCAAGTCCCACAAATCAAAGGCTACATACAGCAACTTCATACATAAGCCAACTGTATAGTACATAGATTTCTTAGTTATCATATATATAATTTGTTCAACAACTGAAAAAGATGTGTCACATAGAGATAGCAATTATAAGGCACTGCACTGTATATACAAGGCAATGAATCAGAAAATATGCAAAGTAGAAAGAATTTTAGAACAAAAACTGCCTTTATCCACTATCAACTCATAAGTTATAAATTGTTTCATAAAAGCAACAAAACTGCTTTGTTTCCACATCCTCTGTTAGGAGTAGGGTTTCCATCAGAGAAAGAAACTTAATAAAATAAAATAAAATGCAACTAAGACTAAAAAAAATGAGAGAAATTACACTACCATAATAAATATAACATTTATAGCCTCACAAAAATAGGTTAACATTAGAAAGCTGAATGCCTGAGAAAACAAAGGATCAGAAGTTAAGAGGACTGACCAATGGCTGCATTCGTTTCTTTCCAATAGGGTAATGGTATGGGTTTGGTGTTTGCATAGAAAATGCAGTGAACCAAAGGATGAATCCAGAAAGGAGATCAAGAAGTGAGTCTAAAGTCGATGCAATAATCGCAAGTGAACCACTTCTGATGGAGGCATAAACTTTAGCAGCAAAAAGAACCATGTTCGCTATATTCGATATCCTGATGGCAAATGTCTCACTTCTAGCCAACTTTTCTCGCTCCTCCTACTCACACAATAAATAATCAGTTAAGGCAATTATCTATATATACTAATCGGAAATCTAAAGAGCATGAAGTAAAAAATGTAATAAAAACCTTAGACATTCCAGGAATGAAACCACGATCTGCTAAGGCATCCATCTCGTTAAAGCCCTCAAGAACTTCAATCTGCTGCTGATAGTACTCAGCAACATTATCTTCTGGACCTGACAGAACAAGGAACAAAAAGGAAAATTAAAATTCAAAACAAAGTTTATGCAAAATCCCTCTGCAAGCACATTTACAAATAGGGAGGATTATATTTAACTTCTAAGTTATGCTTCAAACATCTGAATGGCCCAA
>JANHAO010024555.1:0-11605 GCA_026873985.1 Saraca asoca
GTAGTTTAAATTCAGCTTATCAGTTTAATTTGTTAGTCATCTTAGATAGTTCAACAAATCATTAATTGTTCTATTGAAGTTTTACGTCAAAGTTGCATGAAATTCAATCCCTGTGGAGACGATACTCACTCACTCTATATTACACAATTGACTACGTGCTCTTGCGTAATTTTGAGTGACAATTTCATTTTAAAACTCACACACTCACCAGTGGCAATTGGGGAAAAGGTTTCCTCATAGACAACTCGTTGGACTTGCTTGTAACCTTTTTGCCACAAATGTAGCCTTGTAGGTCTAAATCTTTCCACCTTCATTTATCTTTCTCTTAAAGACCCACTTACACTAGATGGGTTTTATTCCTTCAAGTGCAATGATTAAGTCCCATACTTGATTCTTACACATTGAATCCATTTGAAATTTTATGGTGTCATGTCACTTCCACAATCAATATATGATATTGCTTCCTGGTAACTAGTAGGCTCATTGTCATTCTTTTGTGTAAAGAGAAAATGATATCTTTTAGGTTCACAACATTCCCTACTAGATCTCTAGAGTATATGTGTACTTTGAGCTTAATCACTCATCTCAACACCTTAAGATGCTTGACTAGGCTCATCCTCAACTGTATGATATATATCATTTTGTGGCTCTTGAATTTCTTTAAGTTCTACTTTACTCCCACCAACCTTTTCAAAGATAAATACCTTTTCCAAGAAGGCAACATTTGTTGAGACCAACACCTTTTACTTAACAAGATGGTAAAAGTACTAACCCTTTATTTCCTTAGGGTATCTTACAAATAGACATTTATCACTCTTAGATCCTAGCTTATCTGTGATGAGCCACTTCACATAAGTAGAACATCCCAAATCTTTGTGTGTGAAAAACTTAGTTTCTCTCTAAACCACAGCTCATATGGTGTCTTACCAACAAATTTTTGAAGGGACACAGTTAAGGATATATGTAGCAATTTCCAGACTATAGCCCCAGAAAGAGATAGGAAAAGTTGCAAAGCTCATCAAGAAATGTACCATGTCATGAAGACATGATTTCTCTTTCCTAAAACACCATTTATTTATAGCATTGTAGGTAGAGTCCATTATGAGAGAATCCTAGTAATCCATGAAATCTAACTTAAGTATTCTCTAACTCGATCTGGTCTAAGTATCTTGATACTCTTTCCAGTTTGTTTCTCTACTTCATATTTGAACTCTTTGAACTTTTCAAAGGTTTCAGAATTATATTTTATCAAATACACATACCTATACCTAAAATAATCATTAGTAAAGGTGATAGAGAAGGAAAATCCCCCTTTAGCTAGAGTAGTCATTGGATCACATACTGTGTATCAATTCTAGCACTTCTTTGACATGTTCACCCTTTCCAGTAAAGGGTTTCTTAGTCATTTTCACAAAAAGACATGATTCACAAGTTTCATATGATTCATAATTGAATTGATCCAAATATCCATTTTTTATATAACTTTATGACTCTAGTTTTATTAATATTAACAATTCTACAATGACAAAGATAGGATGGTTTTATGGATTCATTAAATTTTGGTTTCTTATTTGTGATTGTTAAGATTTCTTGTCTTAGTTCTAGAACATATGATCCTTTAATTAATTTGCCACTACTATAAAATATGTCACCATCTGAAATACAACTTTTATTCTTGAAGGTAAAAGTAAATCCCTTTTGGTCCAAATAAGAAATAGAATTAATATTTTTAAAAATTATAGGAACATAATAACAATTATTAAGTTCTAGAATTAGGCCTGTGGGCAATTCTAAAAGGTAGGTTCCTCTGCTAATAGTAGCAACTTTTGTTCCATTTTGGACATGCAGGTCCACTTCACCTTTCTATAGTGTTTTATTGTTTCTGAGTCACTACACATTATTATAAATGTGTAAGCCACAACTACATCCAATACAGAAGAATCAGTAGAATAATAAAAACAAGTTTATCTCAATCACAAGAATACCTAAAGTAGAATCTTCTCCAAGCTTCTTCTACTTTACAATTTTAAAATAAGCTTTACACTTTTGCTTCCAATGCCTTTCTATATCGCAATGATAACAATACCTTTGGGAGCATTCTCTTTCTTCTTTTCTATTCCTCCTTTAGGTTTTTCAACCTCAGCCTTTGCCTTACAACTCTTCTTGGGCTTAGAAGAATTGCTAACCATTACTATAGGCTGTTCCTTCTTAAAATTCTTTATATGAGTTTTAAGCATGTTAAGTAACTCTATTAGAGAGATCTCTATCTTATTCATGAAGCAAATCATCACAAACTACCCAAATAACTTAGGAAAGGAATGCAATATGATGTTCACTAGATGATGATTGTTGATCACATGGTCGAGTTAGGCCAAACTCTCTATTGGCCCAATTATCTTTAGCACATGAATTGCAACAGATGATCCCTCAATAATCTTATGATTGAATAATTCCTAAGTTACCTAGTATCTCTTAATATGAGCATGCCCTTTATATAACTTAAAAAAATGCAGAATCATCTCAGAGGGTTCATATTCTCATGCTTCTTTTAAAGCCCAAGAGACATTGAAGCCAATATCACATATGTTTCTTGTTTAGTATCTTCCTTGTGTTTCAAATAGGCATCAAAGTCAAAGTTTTCACACTCACTTGAACCTTTAGATGGAGGTGTAGGATGGTCCTTCTCAAGGACGTAGGCTATCTTTTCTTGCTTAGGAGAAATCTTTAAGTTCCATAACCAATCCATGTAATTTATGCTTATTATTAAGGAGATGTTATTTGTCATTTTAAACAACCATCCATAAGAATAGAGTGGATTAATATCTAAGCATAAAATTCATTTTATATGGACTTTAATAAAATGAATTCCCATTATTTTCTTCAATTCTAATGATATGAGAATCTAATTATCATGTTGGATGATAATTGTAGTAGGTTAGGATCCCAATTTAATTTACTTAAACTTGACGAAGGATAAGGAATCTAAATAAATTAGACTAGATAAATAATTCCTTGTAAATTGCATCTCTATGTAGCTCCTAATGATTTAGTTGACAAACCTTTGTTATTTATTGTCCATCACATCAAGTATTATTAATAATTTTTTGATTATAATGTCCAAAGTGAAACCTAATTATGCCTAAACATTATATAGCCATTCGACAAAGGTCATCAAAAACTATACATGTTTTAAGTTGAAACCATTGATCAAGAATATTTTCAAATAGAAATAACATGAAAGATGTAGTAGAACCTTGATGGAGGCGAACAAGTTAGCACAAAATTGAACTTTGCATATCATTATTCTGATGGGTGGCACTTGGACCATGTTTTTAACATGCAACTTAAATTAGTGAGGGATTTTTTAATTAGTCAGGAGTTTAATTATTAAAGGTCTTAGGCACTAATCTACATCATACTACATCCCATGTATATCAAACATATAAATCCTAGGCAGGCATATGTTTATTAGTGTATGTCATGCAAACATCATTATTTATATCATACATATAAATCACATGCATGCATAACATACATGAAATGATTATAGACCAACTTAAATTATTCCTTTTAGCCATAAAAGCAAAGAATCTCCATGAATAACACCTCTTTCCATGCTTCATGCTTGGGTGCCTCCTTCTCCTTCAAAAAGAAACAAAATTCCCTAATTTCTATCCTATGTAACTAATTACATCTTATGGAAAAAAAACCTTAAGTTACATTTAAGGGGAGTGAGATGAGAAAAGAATTTTACATTTAGAAGTAGAGAGAAAGGTAGAACATGTAAGCCCAATTTAGTACAAATTCCTAAAAATAGAATATACATTATATTCATAAAATCTTTGTTCCATAATCATTCTTCCATGCATTCAAGTATATAAGAGACATACAAGACAAAAAAGCATATAACATTAACTATTTGATTTAAATTATAGTAATGCATGTTTCAAGTTAATTAATATTTAATTTAAATAAGTTGACTAATTTGAGTCCATCATCAAACATTATAATCAATCTATTTTAGAAACTAATCATCATTAATTCCAAAATTAATCAAGTAATCAATTTGATGTCACTTTCCAATACTTTGGAACCAAGTAAATAATTAAAGGAAAGTTTCCAAAATTATTTTCGATCAATAAGTGTGGATTATCAAAATAAAAGGAAAGTTTCCAAATTTATTTCAATCAATTTGCAATCATATTCAAATTAATTTTAAAGTAAAGGAAATTTCCATAATCACATAAATACAATATAGAGAAGTTTTTCCAAATTGGTTTTGATTATAATTACTTTCCTAAATTGTATTTTTTTTATTAAATCATGGGATGATTGATTATCATCACAATCAATCACGAGGCTAACTGATTATCATCACAACCAATCCAGGTGACCAAAACCACCATGGGAGGAGGAAAGCCAAAATTCATTCAACTCTCATCCATGGTTGGCTAGTTTGGCCATCAAGCTAGTCCAGCTAGCTTACTATTTGGCTCAGCACTATCTCCAGCCAGCTAGTTGGTTAGGCAACCCCTTGTTGGCCAACTAGTTAGTCGATTTCTCTCCAGTGTATTCTTCATTCAATAGTGCATATCTAATCTCATTGAAATGTAGAAAAACATTTTACAGAAAATTTTTACACTACAAAAGAATATTCCACACCTTGAATAAAAACATTGATCTTATGGCATCAATTTACAACATGCATATAATCTCGATTATTATCATAACAATCAAATCCATAATCATGAATTAATAGAGAACAACATGGGCTCTAATACCATTGTTGGGAAAAATGGATCTAAGCATATCAAATATGCAAATCATAATCATCAAGTACACTAGCAAAAATTTAAAATTTTTCCCAAACTCGGATCATGTTATTTGCATATTAATTTGAAACCAAAGGTAAATTTAAAAAAATGGTTTAAATTATACCTTCATGAGAGTTATTCTTGAAATCTTCAATCTCAAAAGTTAAGTTTGATTTCCAAGCAATTCCTTGAACAAGCTCCATGATCAACTACTTTAGATGTGCCTAGACAACTCCTTTAGATTTGATCTCCAACACCAATGGTGGTGCACATAAACCAAGTTGATTGAAAGCTTCTACAAAGTTCACATAACTTATAGAGTAGGAACTTCAACCACTCAACTTAAGAGGTGCTACCTCCCCAACGAATTGATATTCACTAGAGAAAGGTTGAGTGTTTGAATGCAAAGAGGAGATGAGTGAGATCACACTAAGAGATTTAGTGTAGAACACATATATTAAGGATAAAACTCTTATGTTATTCAATTTGGCCTCTCTCCTCCTTTTATAGAGGAGTTTGGAGTGTAAGCAAGAGTAGGGAAGCTTAATGAGTGATGCACAAGCTAGAGTTACCCCTCGCTTATGCCATCCACTCAAGGCGGATGTGTAGCCCCTTAGGCCCAAGGAGTCCACACTCCTTAACCTAATGTTCCCTCTTTTGTGTCCAACAAGACCAAACACTTTCTTATGAGTCCATACTCATAAACTCTCTATTTGCAATCATCATCTAATTATTTTAATTAACACAGAATAATTTCTAAGTGAGGAATCGTTCCTCTATTCTAGACCTCCTCTAGTGTTGATATAAATGTTCTCTAACATTTAAATATTAACTATGGAAATTTACTACTATTTAATAATTACAACATCCATTAGAATTATTAAATTTTTTATTTACTAACACTTCTAATTGCATTAGAACACTTAATTAATCATTTCAAGTTTTCAAGATGTTTATCAAATTCAACTCTTGAATTCATGATATTTTGCATTTTAACTTTCCTTTGACTTTGGATCAAAGTGCTTTTATTATATGTAACTCATTAGGCTTCCATGCATGTTGGCAATGAATTTGTTTACAAGCTTCTTCAAGCTCAATTGAATTAAAACTTTTTTTAATTCAAACATAATTTCCTCAAATTGTTCAAACAAATTCATAAATGATGGTTGACTTTTAGTAAAGCATCATGACCACCCAAATGCCAAGAATAGATTTATTTAGAAATCAAACCTTTCATGACAAGGTATTTGTGTGTAATTTAATCCATTCATCTCTTGCTATTCAAATTGGACTTAGGATATGGTTTAAGTGTCAACCCTATAAATGCCCAATCCAATGTGTGTTTGACCATGTGCTTTCTTACAATCATTCATATATAAAACTACTTTATGTATCATCAAATGATTAAACATAAAACTCATTTTATGCATCAATCAATACATAGGCCTATGATTTTGGTCATAGACAATTGTCAAAACATCTTTAGAATATCATTCCTTTGTTTCAAAGGATTAATCACTACCTTCATGTATTGATCAATCACTACCCTCAAGCATATACATATTTAAGACTAAATTTATAAGGAGGTTAAAACATAACTCTTCATTAAACATGCTAAGATATATAGTATCCATATCATTATGAAAATTGTCTCTAGGGCATCCAATATTAATAGTCTCACGAGCTTCAGAAGCTGTATGAGAATATAACACCCTCCTAGATGATTATGAGTTTCTCAAAATTAGGGCATCCTCATATTGAGATATTCCAGGTATCTTGTGAACTATTCAACTACGAGATGGTTGAGGGATCATCTCTTGCAACTTATATGCTAAAGATCGAGCTAATAGAGAGATTGGCTCAGCTCAACCATATGATTGGTAATCATGTAGTAAACGACATATTACATTCCTTTCCTATGTAATACAAGTAGTTTGTCATGAATTTCTTCATAAACAAGATAGAGGGCTCTCTTGCAAAGTTGCTTAACACTCTTAAAACTATTAAATTGACTTTCAAGAAAGAACAACCTATACTAATGATCAGTACCTCTTCTAAAGGCAAGAAGGGAAAGAAAAAGAAACCCAAGAAGAGTTTTAAGGCTAAGGTTAGGGTTGAAAAACTAAAGGAGGTGTACAGAAAAAGAAAGAGTATGCTCCTAAAGGCATTTGCTGCCATTGTGGAGTAGAAAGCCATTGAAGTGAAACTATAAAGCTTATCTCAAAACCGTGAAGCAGAAGAAGCTTCTAGTTCAAGTGTTCTTGTGATTGAGATAAACTTGTCTAACTATCCTCCTGATTCTTAGGTATTAGATACCAATTGTGGCTTGCACATTTGTAATAATGTGCAGAGATTAAGAAATAGTAAAAGATTGTAGAAAGGTGAAGTGGGCCTGTGCTTCAGGAATAGAGCAAAAGATACTTTTATTAACTTAGGAACCTTCTGTTTAGAATTACCTATGAACTTAATAATTGTTATTATTTTCATTTCTTGATTGGACCTAGAAGAATTTGTTTTTATCTTTAAGGATAAAAGTTGTTCTTTTTCACATGGTGACATGTTTTATGGTAGTGGAAAACTCATTAACAGATTATATATTCTAGAACTAATACAAGAAATCTTAATAATCATAAACAAGAAACCAAAGTTTAATGAATTTATAAAACCATCCTATCTTTGGCATTATACACTTCATTATATTAATGAAACTAGAATCATAAAGTTACATAAAGATGAATATCTGGATCCATTCGATATGAATTATATAAAACTTGTGAATAATGTCTTATTGGAAAAATGACTATGAAGCCCTTTACTGGAAAGGGTAAACATGCCAAAGAAGTTCTAGAGATGACACATAGTGATGTATGAGGTCCAATGACTACTCTAGCCAGAGGAGGATTTTCCATCTTAATCACCTTTACTAATGATTACTATAGGTATAGGTATGTGTATTTGATGAAATACGATTTTGAAGCTTTTGAAAAATTCAAAAAATTCAAATCTATTGTACACTAAAAATAGCCTCGTGTGGACAAGTCCCCAAGGAACCGAAGACCAGTCCTCACGCTTCAGCAAAGAGCCTTCGAGAGCTTAGACAACGATAGCGAGCGTCAAACCCGTCTTGCTCACCTTGCTCGATCATGGTCCAAAGGGCCACACTTCGACGGCAGCACGACTCAGCGATAATGGGCTCAAGCATTGACTCGACGATCATTCCGCTTGCACCCGCCCCCTCGCTATGCTAACCCTAGTGGCTTCCTCATGAAGCCTTTGCTTGAGACAATAGGGCACCTTGCCTAACATGATGGTGGCTGCAAGCCTACATGTCGGCCTATGAAAGCCTGCTTCATAGCCTATTGCTGGGATACAGTCTTCTTATTATCTTTTCTCATTTATTTGATGTAACACAACTGTAACTAGCATTTAATACATGTTATCTCTCCTTCTTCTATAAATAGGACTGCCTTGTTAGCAGAAGGGGGAGAGGCCAATCTTGTAAGCAAAAACTCCTAGAAATTATCCAATATCAATAAAACTTCCACCGTGGACATAGGGTCTGGTACTGCCCGGATTTGTCCGAATTACATTAAAAATCCTTCTTGCTCTTCCTCTTGACCATCTTCCACAACACTTCAAGGGTGGCATTGATTCCCGAAACCCACATCCCATTCGTCGATGTTTGGCTCCTCCATACGGACCAAATTTCGATGTCAACATCTTTTGGCACCGTCTGTGGGGAATCATCCACTCTTTGAAGTCTCCACTACTGTTTAGCAATGGCCCAAGGAAGAATGACTCGCAGCTCCACTGCACCCGAGACTCAAGAGACTCAGACACCTCGGCAGCACTTGAAAACACAATCAGAGAGTTGACTGAAATAGTTAAGATGCTTGCTCAAGCGCAGGCGCAAAATGCTCAAAGGTAGGAAGAAGTCATGGCTCAACTCAAACAGGTTCACGGAGAAGCTCAGAGAGAGGCCTGCAATAACCATGACAGCCAATGATTAGGGGGCTCGCATCAGGCGAAAAGTTCTGCCCCGTAGCCTGAATGGCAGACCCCGATGATGGAAGAAGTCCTCCAAAGGCTCGAATGGCTGGAGGAAAAACCTCAGCCTCAAAGCCAACAGCCTCATCCAGAAGAAGGCTCCTCATTTTCGGTGGAAATCAAGAAACAGCCTCTCCCGCAGAAACTCAAAGTGCCTGCTATTCCGCTGTATGACGGGAGTAGCGACCCGAGCGATCACCTGGACGTGTTCAACACACAAATGCACCTCCAGATGATCGAAACCCTGATGAAGTGCTGTGTCTTTCCCACCACATTAGGAGTGGCATCTCGTGCCTGGCTCAGGCGCCTCCCCACATGCAGTATTGGCAGCTGGGAGGATTGTCAAAAGAAATTTATAGACCAATATCGAGCGCTAAAGAGACATCTCACGCCTCCCTGCCATCTTGCAATGATTTTCCAGTGCAGGGACGAGTCGTTCAAGGATTACATAGCTTAATTCAGACATGAATACAACTCCGTGGAAAACCCCTCGGAAGAGAGTATTCTGATAGCCATCTCAGCGGGACTTCTCAAAGACGGCAAACTGTATAGGAGCCTCTACAAGTCCTCCGCTCGAGATCTCACAGAATTCTATGATTGGGTGACAAAATAGATAAGGTGGGAAGAAACCTTCGGAACCGAGGAATTCAAACCTCGAATGGGCCCAGCGGTCCCTCTACAAGCAAAAATAGGGGTAGCGAAGGCCACACCGACCCCGATCCTCATCTTGCAAAGAAATCAAAACCTCAGCGACCCAACGGCCGCTTCGAGAGCTATAGCATCCTATCGGATACGCAGGACAAGATTTTGCCACTAAAAGGCATAACGAGGACTTCGAAAAACCTCAACTAATGAGGATACCCACTCAGGCCAGGGATCATAATAGATTCTGTGCCTATTATCGCAAGACTGGGCACACCACTTCAGAGTGCCATACTCTGAAAAACGCCATCAAACACCTCATCAGAAAGGGTCGCCTACAGGATTATGTAGTGGAGCCCTCTGGGCAGTGCGCTCAACAGGCCCAGTGAGTAGTCACCCAGGAGCCTGAGCCTTCCATCAAAACCATATTTTGATTCTTTGCTAATTTGTACCGATTGCGGTATTTTGAAATTAATGTAAATTACCGATTGGCCAAACACTGTCGAGAAAAAGTTCTTTCTCTGCCTTTGCACTCTCGCTACAATGAATGGTTTTCACCTCGTTGTAGCACTCACTATGATAAATGGTTCTCACCTCATCACAGCACTCTCACTATAACGAATGGTTCTCACCTCGTTATAGCATTCTCGCTATAGCGAATGGTTTTCACCTCGCTATTGCGGCCGTGTTTGTTACAGTGAACGGTTCTCACCTCGCTACCACACAAACAAAATTAAGAGTACAATGACTCTGAGCCTACTCGAGATCCAAAAACTCAGTGAATGGTCTTTACCTCGTCGCAATTAGAATAATACTATTGCAATTAGTATCTCGCATACGGAAGAGTTTTTTATGATCCTCACATATGGACGGATCACTCATGATCGCTCAAAGCATAGCTCACTCTCAGAATGACGAGTAGACTGGAAATTAAAGCATTATCGATTGATTAAAAGAGAAATTCTCATTGATCATTACAAATTTACAAACAGTAATACATGGAGTATTTGCTACATACATCTGAAAGAAGAAAGACCCGTACAAAAGAACCTCGACAAGCAAGGTCAGGGTTCTGCAGAGGGAAAGGCCAGTCTCTAAGCCTGCTCCTGGTGATAGAGCAGCAGCCCATAGTCCCTCCTACTTATTCCTCCACCGTCGTGCCTACCATGGTCAGAACTAGAGCGTCCCAAGAACTAGCAGGCTAGGTAGGCCAGGTAGTAAAGCTACCAATGATGGCCAGAGGAAGTGGCCAGAAGCCACTGTGAGAACCTCGTAGCGCCCATCTACCAGGCTCTACGATGGGACCATGTGCAACAGTCCATCCATGTCTCCCACCACCATCCAACAAGCCATCTAAGTCTCAGCGAGCTTTATCGGAAGCCAAGATGCCAGAAAGCTTCAATAGCTCTTCATTCTCCTCCATTCAAATTTCCTGAGGCAAAAAGATGAACACCTCATACTACTTATAGAACCGCTCTGCCCTTTGAAGAATCTAGATGAAATCTAGTCAAATCTTCATCCAACGGCCTGAGACGAGCGGCAGTGCCATGCCAACGGCCAAAAATGGCAAACAGGAGAAAGTATGGCCTAAAGCAACTATGGAGAGACATTTGACATGACACTTCGGTCAAAAAAGGACACTGGCCAGAGATACAAATCCAGCCTTGAAAATATGCAACTCCCGGTCTGCAAGGCACACCGAGAGTTAGGGGGGCTTGTGTTGTACACTAAAAATAGCCTCGTGTGGGCAAGTCCCCGAGGAACCGAAGACCAGTCCTTGCGCTTTTGCAAAGAGCCTTCGGGAGCTCAGACAACGATAGTGAGCGTCAAACTCGTCTTGCTCACCTCACTCGATCGTGGTCCAAAAGGCCACACTTCGGCGATAGTGCGACTCAGTGATAATGGGCTCAAGCATCGACTTGCGCGATCATTCTGCTTGCACTCACCCTCTTACTATGCTAACCCTGGCGGCTTCCTCCTAAGAAAGGCTGCTTCACAGCCTATTACTGGGATACGGTCTTCTTATTGTCTTTTCTCATTTATTTGATGTAACACAACTGTAGCTAGCATTTAATACATGTTATCTCTCCTTCTTCTATAAA